>RJWJ010043219.1:0-12678 GCA_004363605.1 Indri indri | reverse complement strand
TGAAAGGATCGCTCTTTCTGCCACATTGAGATTAGACCGAGGAGGGCCAAGGATGGCAGCAGAGGGACCAGCGCGGAGGGACCAGAGGGACCGTTGGGATAATTCAGACACGACACACGGTGGCAGAGAGGGGAGCAGTGGTCGGCGTCTGGATATATTTGGAAGGTGGGGCCAACAGGATTTGCTGACGGACTAGATACGGAATGTGACAGAAAGACAGAAATCATGGATGACTCCAGGGCTTTTGGCCTGCAGTACTGAAAGCATGAAATTGCCAGGACCAAGACGGGAAGCCAAGCACGTAGAGCAGAAGGGGTGAGGCTTGGCCCCCACCCTCTCCTCCAAGGCCACCCTCCTCCCTCACAGCACGAAGCCCCAGTGGTGGTGTGACGTGCCTCCAGCAGAGGTCCCCTGAACCATCGCCAGACCTGTGCAGGTGTTATCCTTTGACTCTCCACAGTTGCGGACTCTTTCCTCTGGTCACATCGTTTGAACATCCTGGGAACTAGCAGAGCTCGTCTAGGTCCCAGTAGTGATAAGAGTCAACACCCTGGACCCACTCATGAGCAGACGAGAGCTGAGGGACCAGCAGGCTCCCTCAGGCAGGGAGAAGGAAAAGGCGTCAGAGCAGGCGTCTTGGCCTTCCGGCACAGACAGGTCAGCTCTGCCCAGGTCGTCCTCCAGGCCGGCCAACCACGGCGTGTGTCAGGGGAGCCAGGTACCCATGGCAGAGACACCCCTGTCCTTAGAAGTCACAGTGAACCATACACAAGCTGCAGGGGATTCTTCTCTTGCTCAGAACTGAAATCAAATCAAACTCCAAGAAAACACTGTGAGTCCACCTGGCCCCATTCTACACCTCCCCACCTCCTGCCCTGCTTTGAAGGTGAGGCGTATTTCAAAGATTTATTTTTAATGCAATCTGGCCAAGCCCTGCCCAGAATGTGTCGCTTATGCCCACCGGTGTGTGGAATGTGGCAGAGAGGTGAGAGATGCGGGCTGAGCCATGTTCCTTTCCCAGCCCTGGGCTCTGGGACAGACTGAGTGGTGGCCAGGAGCTAGAGGAGGGTGAGAGACTGAGGAAGACTGACCCGGAAACAGATCCAATTTCCATTCCAGACTAAGGGTCCTCTTCCTGGTTGAGGCCCCTCAGTCAGCTGCTCCATGGGCGACAGATGGCCACGTGCTGCACAGGAGCCCCCTCTGGGCCTGCAGTGGCTGTGACCCCTCCTGGGTCATCATGCTCCCCTGACACTTTTGTGGACAAAACCCAGAAACTTGATCGGGGTAAGGTGAAACGAGAAATGGTTGCTCCTTGAAAGCTGCTGACGTCTGTCCTGCCGAGCAAAGCAAAGCACAGGCTCTTTGAGGAAAGAGCGCCCTGAGGAGTCCGGGCACGGGGGCCACGGCTGCTCCTGTCCCAGCTCCCCCCTTGCCTGCCTGTGAGACCACGAGGACCACAACGCGGGGACTGTGGGGAGGGCACAGGCATGCTGTCAGGCCAACCTGGGCCGGAACCTTGACTCCACCAGGACTGTCCGCGTGCCCCTGAGGCGGTCGCTGACCTTCCTGAGCTTCGCTGTCCTCACAGTCTGTCACGGTCCGTCACAGGGCTGAGCAGAGGACATGAGCAGACGTGGCCCCTGGCGCTGCTCCGTTTGTTCCTTCTCCCTCCTGGCTCCGCTCGCCTGCCCTGTGGACCCATCACTGGACAGACTTGGTTAAAGCTGAGGCAGCCTCATCCCCCCACCTCACCCCCTGCGAAGCCCTCCTTCCTTTCTGCGAGTCCAGAAGGAGGAGAGCGAAAGGACCAGCGTGTGGCCAAAGCAAGACTTTACAGAGGTGGTTACAGAGGTGGCTGCAGCACCTGGGGACAGGTCTGGCTTCAGGGTCTGGTCGAGGGAATGACTTTCAGGAGCCGTGCACAGTGAGGTGATCGGCAGATGGACCCAGGACTGGTCCCAGAGAGATCATTGAGCTGCCACTTCGTAGCCGACGGCGTGAGGTCTGGAGAGCATCTAAAGATGCTACAGTAGCCCCGTTGCCTGACATGGGGACGGAGCGGGGATGGCAGTTCTGGGTCCCCCACACCTGCCAGACAGTGTCATTTACTATGACTGTGGCTAACTTCATTCTGTGCAGACTCCAGATTGGGTCCCTGTAATGGGTTAAAGATGCCACAGTTCTTTGTCATTCTCTCATTGAGAGGCAGAGTTTATTTCCCTCCCTTGAACCTGGGCTGGCCCACGCAGCTGACCAGTGGAAGGTGGGCCCGTCCCCAGCTCAGTCTTGAGAAGGCTTCTGCTTCGGCACTTTCAGGGGCCCTGAGCCCCCGTGTAAGAAGCCCAGCCCATGCCAGAGAGTCCACAGGGAGACACCGTGTGAGGAGGCCACATAGGAGGCCAAGGCCTTGAGGTGACGCGGATAGGCCAGCTGTTCTGGGGTCCCGGGAGAGTGCCCAAGGGACTCCAGCCCCACGCACCTTCTGCCTGCAGCCTCAGGAGAGCCCCACCTGAGACCAGCCAAGAACTGCCCGGCTGAGGCCGGGCACCTACAGACCCGGGGTGGGGTGGGGGAAATAAAACACTCCCTGCTTTAAGCCATTAAGCTGGCTTTGCTTGTTATGCAGCCGTAGATACTGGAAAAGTCTCCGTTGCTGTTTTGAAGCAACTCTCTGCGGCCGTCCTCTGAGAGGCCCCTGAAACCGAGGATTTCCCCTCCTCTTCTTCCATCAGGGTCCTCCGAAGGGCCTGTCCACAGTGTCCCTCATGGTACACACGTGTCTTCAGGTCACCTCAGATTTTACGTGCCACACAGTGTGTAAGTGCAGGGGACACGGGAGGAATCGGTCAGACGTCACATTGTGAGGCCCCAGGAGCCTGTTTCTTGGTTACTGTGGATGGGATTAAAACGCAAGCAAGCCCTTCTGATCTTTCATCCTCTCCCCTCGCCCGGACCTCCTTGGCTTCAGACCCTCAGAGTCACTGCCTGTCATCGCCGCTCACTCCCTGCAGCCCCGGGCTGGGCCCGCTCTCTCGGCCCAGGGCCACCTCCAGCCTCAGGTCAGCTCGGTCCTCTGAAGCCACCTGGATGGGGACCCGACCTCCCCACATCCCCACGCAGCCTCCCGCTTCAGGGCAGCTCCGGGCATCCCCTGAGCCTCATCCTCCCGGCGCCTCCTGACAGACACGCCTGTCCTCGCCGCCTCCCGCTGCCCTGGCACTGGCGTCGCTACCTTCCCACCCACCCCCTGCCAGGAGCCCCGATCTTCCAGAAAAACAGAAGATACTAAAAACTCTCCTTCCAAACCCAGGCCTGCACTCAGAAGCGAAAACAAGTAACACTCTCCAAAAGAGAACCGGAAAGCCCCTTCACTCAAACCGGTGCCTGCTCTGTGCCTTTGAGGGCCAAGCATGGTCTATAGGTATTTGATGAAAAATTTCAAATGTATACGAAAGCAGAAAGAGATGCAGAATAACCCCCTGTGGACCATCACCCAGGGCTGAGGGCCAGTCTTGCTTTCTGTCACCTCACCCGCTCTCTGCACGCTGCTCTCTGGACTAAGCCAACCCCAGGCACCGTATCATTTCACCTGGACGTATTTCACACGTGGCTCTACAAGCAAGGACTCCCCTTTCCAACTACAATACTACACTTGTTCTGAGCACTGTAGATTCTGGGAAATCTAAGCTGGGCTGGGCTGTGCCCAGGAATGCCTCCCGCAGGTAAGGCCAGCTGTGGCGTGTGGCAGAGAGGGGAGAGCGCCCGACTGGCCCTGAGGGGTTAGTTCTGGACGTGGGGGGCCAGAAGCCGGAGGACAGTGAGAGAATCACAAACAGACACACAGGAGGAGACTCCCAGCGCCGACTGGACTAGGAGCAGCCACGGCGCCACTCTGTGTACCAGCTGCCCCTCTGGTCACCTCCCCCAGGAGAGCCGCATCTTCTGGCCCTGCTGTCCTTGGGTGGCCTCAGAGCTGTGGGCCATCTAGAGGTCCCTCGAGAACAGTGCAGAGCTGTGGGCCATCTAAAGGTCCCTCGAGAACAGCCAGCTGCGGTGACAGCCACATGCCCATCGCCTCGGTGCCACCCACCGGGCCTGTAAAGGGCAAGCGCCACAGTGCCCCCAGCGACAGGATGCCTTGCTCAGAAACATGGCAGGACTCCTGGCTTTCCCATAAATCTGAAACATGAGCCAGAATAGGGGAAAGGAATACGGAAAATTAAAGGCTGTTTCCATTATGTGGCATTTTGGAAATGAGTTAGCTTGCAAATTCCTGAAGCACAGTAATTGTGCCTTTTTCTCTCATAGTTTATACACCAGGGTTTCTCAACCTCGGCACCACTGAATTTTAAATCAGATCATTCTTCGTTGTAGGGGGCTGTTCTGAACACTGTAGGATCCGTAATCTTTACCCCCCCGAAGCTAGTAGCAGCCCTTCTCCCCCAAGTTGTGATGACCAAAAACATCTGCAGACATTGCCACTGTCCCTTGAAAGGCAAAACTACCCTTGGGTTGGGGGCCGCTGAGCTGTACGATAGTAAGTGCTTAATTTGTTTATTTGCGTCTTTATTTATTCCTCTAATTTGTCTTTAATCCCTTCTGAAAGAGTTGTTTACTGACTGTGCTCCATAAATTAGAAACAAGAGAATGACTGGGGAAGTTTCCCTTTAAGAGCCTCAGTTTCTCTGTCTAAAGGGTTTTGACAACATTTGCCAGCAGCGTTGCGATCGCAATTGTTATTAAGACTTCAAATACGCACATTGTACTTAAACCGTAAGTACTCAACAAAATAAAAACTAAGTCACCCAAACAAATAATTGTAGTATGTTAAGTGACAGGACTCTAAAAAATTTTTTTCCTTTTTTTCAAATTTTTACTTTTACAGTTAAAAAACTCAAGAGACAGTCTCTTGGGCTGGAGACGGGGGTAAGTCTACACGTCACGCTGCTTTTCCCGTGGACTCTGTCTGAGAACTCAGGTCTCAGTTTTGCAGGCCTTGACCGGAGATTCTTATCTATTTTTTGAATTTTTTTCTTATTCCATTTTTTTTCTTTGTTTTATTTCTAAAGGAGGCAAACACCCTTCAGGATGTCCACACTGCAGTGAAAGCTGTAACACCCACGGGACGATGCACATCGGCTGGAAATGTAGATGTTCCTGGCGCTGCCAGTCTTGCATTTCTCTGCCTTTCGCTGACAGCTGCAGTCGATGACTCGGCCCTGCTCTGCCATCGGGAAGTTCAAACGTCTTCCTCGAACCCACAGGCCCTGGTGCCCAGGCAAGGTCCCCGGGTAACTGTCATCCCCGGCTGCCTGAGCGGCTGCAGAGATGCTCACACGAGAGCTTACGTGCAAGGGCTTCTTTAGAAATGAATTGTCACTTTAGAAAGCAGCAGGGCCTTGGGGTGATGAACTGAGAACTGGTGGGGCTGATAGGAAATAGAGCCAGAGTCGGGGGAGTGTCCGGCCCCTCAGGGGAGGCAGGAAAGGGCGCCACAGCCACATGACGGGGAGGCTGGGCGGGGAGGCTGGCTGCTCCCAAAGCTGTGCCTGGGATCCAGCCTCTCTCCAGGTCGCAGAGAGGCTAGGAGGGCTGTCCCTGTCCCTCAGCCCAGGCTGCCTGTCCCCACAGCCACATTTGGGGGCAGGAGGGAAGAGGGGCCTCCGCAGCGGTGTGACCAAGCCTCTCCCACTGTGTCAGCCTCTCTGCTTTGAGGCTTCAGCTCTAACCCCGCCCAGGAAGGGGGAAGAAAAGACCCTTGTCAGAAACTAAGTCCCAGCAGGAATCTCCTTAAGACAGAAGATGGAAATTTTAACCTTTTCTGCTTCTTGAGCAGACAGTGAAAAGGAGGCTGTTCCGAAGGCGGGGCCTGTGGGCACACTCTGTGCCCCGGGACATGGTGTGCCCGGCCCAGCGTGCACAGGGCAGGGGGTGGAGAGCGCCGACCCCTCCTTACAGGGAGGAGTTCAGGGCCCTGGTTCCACAGGCTGACTGGCAGCACCTCGCGAGTGTCCCGGCCCCAGCCCATTCCCCTGCCACCGTGGGGGCCCTGGGGACTTAAACAGGAGCCCGTGTCTGCTAACAGAGGAAACTTTGTTTCCCGGACTGGGCTGTACTTTTTCCTCCTCTCCCTCCACAGAGGGACAGGGCCACCGAGGCGTGTTTATGTTATTGTTATTTCCAGCCTGGCCAACATGTAAATGTGAGAGTTCACACTGACGGGAAAGGGATGGCCTTTCCCTGTGGACCTGCGGTGGCCGTCACCCGCTGCCCAGACCTAGGAGGGCAGCTCCCCTCAGAGGGGCCAAGGGGCCAGGAAGGTGGGTGCACCCAGTTCTCCACCCTCTGGGGAGGCCTGGGACCCGCACCTCTTGGTGGCAGAAAGTACACACAGCAGTCAGAAGTAAGGAGCCACCAGCTGCGGTCAGACCGCCTTGCTTTGGAAGCACCTGGAGACCTGGGTCCTCCTGCTGGGCTCGAAGGCTGCAACCCAGGCCTCATGCCTGTCCCTGGGCCTGCCGCAGCTCAAGCTGCTGACGGCCTGGCCACTGCCCTTCCCAGATCAACAGTCACTCTGTTCCTAGAGCTTTCGCGGTATCTCACTTAATCTTCACAGCAACAAATTCATTCATTCAACCATCCTTCCGACAATACGTAGTGACGGCTGGGCTCTGGGGCCAGAGAGGTGGACAGTACAGATGCAGAGTGAGGCACTGCTGGGGACGACAGAGGGTAAACATGTAATTACGAGAGGGAGGGATGAGTGGAAGCAACAATGTTCTCACCAGCAATTACTGAGAACTTGTCATGTGCTGGGCAGATATAAACTCACTTAATCCTCCCAACTCTGGTGCAAAGGACTCGGACCATCCCAACTTTACAGAGAGGGTTAAGCAACTTGGCCAAGGCCAAGAAATGCCTGTGGCTGCTCCCCGAGAGGCAGCCCTCAGTTTTCTGAGGCCCACGGGAGCTTCAGGGCAGAAACACTTTGAGTGCAGGAGTCCTCGGTGGAGCCCTGGAGCCCCTCTGGCGCTAGGGCTGTTTGCGGAGCCCTGGGCTGCTGTGTAGGATCAAACACTGGTCCTTCTGGGCGCGTAAGCCAGGCCGTAGGGAGAGCAAATGCTGCTGACTGGCTCCCACCCTCCTACTGCCCAAGTCACACTGGCCCCCAACCCATCCTGCTGGGCAAGGGCCCAGGGTCCAGTGAGTCAGTGTCTGGTTGCTGGGAAGGACCAGTCTAACCTGGCACTTTAAGAAGTGAGGGATTGCCAACGCGTGGACAGCCAGCGCTCCAGGTCCTGGCCTAGGAGGAGACGGAGAAGAGACGGAGTTAAACGGCCTCTCCCGGATCCTCCTGCCAGCCGTATAAAGTTGATCAAGCCAGTTGCTGCCACTGACCCAACTGGGAGTTGGGCAGCCGAGGGTGAAGCCAACCTTTCCAGCCTGGAGGGTGGCGCGCCATGACCAGAGGCAGAGGACACAGGCGGGCGGGGAGCGTGTGGTCAGAGCAAGCACTGGCTGGGCTGGCACTTAGGGCTGGAGCTCCCCACGTGGGAGGTGTCTGCCAGCCTGCAACATGGAGGGGACCGCGTGCTAGAGGGCAGAGTGAGTGTGGATTGACAGCCCATCTTGACCCAGGAGGAGAAGGTAACAGAGACAAAAAACTAAAATCTAACATAACCAGGCCTACAGCTGTAAAAAGATGGACGTTTGAAGGGACCAGAAAGGGTGGTCGGGGGCTGCTGCAGCTGCTAATCCCCAGCCCTCTTGCCTGGTGGCCTGGGGACAGCGCCGAGGCTGGTGGGGCAGGCCCCTCCTGCACACTGAGATGAGACCACGGAGGGGCCTAGGCCCGATGCTCTGTGGAGACTTGGCGAGAACTTTGTCCTGTGTCTCACAACCTCCTCCTTTGCTCGACAGACAAAACCAAACCGTAAACCACAGCTTTCTCCATTACGAAGCCCCACGTGAGTCGTCCCCACAAACCACTTTAGAATCTGAGTGCAGGGAGGACGATCCCTTGGGCAGGAGTAATTGCTCAATAATGAGAAAATTTAGTGGAAAAATATCCCCAGAATCTGGGGCTGCTATTGAGCAACTGCTCTGCAGAAAGTCATGTGGCATGTTGCTCCATACACCTGGGACGTGTGGGGGTCCACTCTCACCTTGGCAGGGCCCCCCTCACCTGGCCACCCGGTCCTGTCCTTGTGTGCACCTCTCCCATCCTCCCCCCAGCATCAGCCCTGCTTCCCCCTCGGATCTAGGGAGCCTGCACCCACAACGCATCCCTCTCAGGAGGACTGACCCAGAAACCAGAATCCAGAAAAGCGGGTGTAGGGCCCCAGTACCTGGGATGGGGCCTAGAAGGAAAGACACGTTTTCCAGTGAACATATCTCCTTGGTCCTCCAGTTTCTGTCCCATGGGTTGGGGGGCAATTGGAGGAGAGACAGAGTAGCTTTCTTAAAAAAAGGACCCCAAGCAAGAATCCTAGTTGCCTGACTCTAATGGTGATTGGTGATGCTGTGTGTGTGTGTGTGTGTGTGTGTGTGAGTGTGAGTGTGTGTCCAGTTTTCTCTCTCTCTCTCTCTCTCTCTCTCTCTCTCTCACACACACACACACACACACACACACACACACACAATTTGAGGCCCAGTTAGGAGCCAAAAGACAAACAAGACCTCATTAAACAGACCTTTGCTTAGGCAGGAACTACATAGTGGCAGGATAAGTTTTCTGTCCTTACTCGAGTTTTGTTTTTTAAGTCTCACCTCTGGTGGGGAAGAAGACTTTTATTATTATTGTTATTCCAAGAAAGATTTATATTCATGAGAGAATTTGTTTTCCTGCCAGATCCCTACCATGATGGCATAACCACCTTCACCCTTCTAGGAGGGGCAGGAACAGGTTGCCCAGGGCAGGATGCAAGTCATGAATGGGTCACCCACCAGCCTGGGGCTGGAGAGAGAGAAAGGGACACCCGCAGGGAGTGTAACAGTAATACAAGGAATGGCCTGAAAAAAAAAAAGGCAAAAGATGTTTTCTGTCTCTTTAAAACTTCCCTACTTGGCTGAGTGTGGCGGCTCATGCCTGTAATCCTAGCACTCTGGGAGGCCAAGGTGGGAGGATTGAGGTTACAAGTTCAAGACCAGCCTGAGCAAGAGCGAGACCCCATCTCTACAAAAAATAAAAAAAATCAGCCAGGCATGGTGGTATGCACCTGCAGTCCCAGCTAGCTCTGTTTTTCTGCTTAGGTATAGGAATTTGGATTTTGAGACTCAGGAGGCTGAGGCAGGAGAATCGCTTGAGCCCAGGAGTTTGAGGTTGCTGTGGGCTAGGCTGATGCCATGGCACTCTAGCCCGGGTGTCAGACCAAGACTCTGTCTCAAAAAAACAAAAAATAAAAATGATAAAAAATAAAAAAGTAAATTATAAAAATAAATATATAAATAAAACTTCCCCCACTCTTTTTGGGAACTGAGGCCTCAGACAGTGGTGGGAGGAGCAGGGGAATGTCTTTTGTTTTTTGTGTTACAGGAGATACCTCAGCTGAACTGTGGCTCCATCCCAGGCCTAGCACCTGGCCTGCGGAGGTCTGGGTGGGCCTTCCAGGTGGACGGAGGATACAACTTTGTCTTTGGCTGAGATGAGATGATTAGATCATTAACTGTAGTTGAACAACAACAGCCTAGAACTAAGGGCCCTTCCTTCAAAAGCCCTGTATTTCTGCTTATGTACAGGAATTTGGATTTTGAGATGATAGTCTGTCATTTTCCTCTTTTGCCAGCAAAGTAATAAACTTCTCTTTCCTTCTCCTTAAACCATTTGTTCTCATTTTTCTGATAAGGCCTTGAGGACAAGTGCCAAACTTTCGGTAACAGGAGCAGGTGTGGGCCCAAGGCAGACAGTGAAGACGTTTTCAGCCTCCCTGCTCTGGATTCATTTCTTCTTCCCTCTTCTCCCCATTGGATCTCCTGTGGGTGTACAAAGTTCTAAATCTGCCCAACAGATCCCTTGACTATATTTTTCATATTTTTTCTCCTTCTGGGAAACCTCCTTTGCTCCAACTTGACTGCATATTGGAATCACCTGGAGAGTTTTAAAAATTGATGTTGCCTGTGCCCAACCCCAGAAAGTCTGATTTAATTATGATAGTATGGCATGCAACCTAGGCACTGGGAATTTTAAAATCTCCCCAGGTGATTCTAATATGCAGCAAAATTTGAAAACCACTCCCCTAGCTCACTAATTCAATCTTCAGCTCTGTCCATTTAGCTTATTAGTTGAGATGGGGGGCAAAATTAAATTCTGGAAAATTCTAATTCACTTCTGTCTTCCTGCATTCTTTTTATTTTCATGAGTGAGCTAACCTCCTCCTTCTGAGAATATGAATTATGTTTAGTTCAAAGTGTTCTTCTGTGCCAGCTATTGACCATATTTTCTCATAGTCCTTTCAAGTTTATTGGGTTTGTTTGTGGTTTTGTTTTTCTGCTTTAGATATTAACTCTATTTCCCCGGGGGTTAGTTCTACTGTTTGGAGGACTGTGGTTCATTTTCATAGTGTTGTTTTTCCTCAAACATTGAGTGATTCTTAGCTCTGTTTGTACAGTACCTGTGCCTTTAGATTGAGCAGAGGCACTCCCTCAGCCCGAGTGGCAGTGTGTGCGGGTTCCGGTGCAGCAAGCTTAGCCAGCCCCCAGCACCTGTGCGGTAGAGGGGCGAGCTGTAAGCAAGGCCGGGTGTGCAGGCCTTTTGGGGTCAGGTGTGCAGGGGCTCCCTCCTCCTTCCTCCTGCAGCTGAGGCAGCCCTGCTTCTGCAGCCCTAGACACAGGCCGGAGTCTCTTACATCAACACCTCCACTCAGCCTCTCATGGGGATGGTCCCTCCCCGCCATTCTCCTTGTGGAGTCTAAAGTCCTCTCAGGATCGTCTCTGCTGCACTGTAGGGCCCCAGCCTGGGAGCCCCTCCCAAGAAGATCATGCCATTTCTGGAACTCTGGTAGTGAGCAGGGAAGGGCTGTCTGAAGAGGTCACCTGAGAGCTGATAACCAGAGAATCAGGAGCTGACTCGTGAAGGCAGGGAGAGGCCAGGAGAGGGTGGCAGAGAGGAGGGAAAGGTGAGAGTATTTCAGGAAGCAGACAAAGGCCTGAGACAGGTGAGAACTTGGCATTGGAAGGAGTTAAGTTCCGCCAGCCTCAGGAGCAAGGTGAGCTGGGAGCAGTCAGAGAGGCGGGCGTCCTGGATCCCGCAGAGTCCCGGAAGCCGGGCTAAAGAGTTTGCTTTATTCCGGGTGCATTGGGTGGCCTTTGGAGGGTTTTAAGCAGAGAAAGATATCATCTGGTTATAGTTTTTAAAAAAAATTTAAAAATCTTGCTGACAGCAGCGTGGACAGGGATTGGTAAGGGGCTTTAGGGGAGCAAGAGAGGCCGAGGGGAGGCTGCAGCTGTGGTCCGGATGAGAAATGATGACGGCTGGGCACAGACCAGGGAGGCAGAAATGGAGTGGGGTGGGCTCAAGCTGTGCTGGAGGCGACTTGACGGAACTTGCTCAGGAGTCAGCTGTAGGGCACAAGGGAGAGGGAGGACTCGGGGGTGACGTCTGTGTTTCTGGCTGGGCACCTGGGTGGGTGGGGACGACAGTTTCCAGCTAGGAGGTTAGTTTGTCATGGGACATCGAGAGGTTGGCTTGGACAGGTTCAGCGTGAGTCATCTGCAAGACAGCCAAGTGACGATGACAAAAGTGCAGTCTGAGCACCTAAAGAAGTACAGCACTGAGTTACAAACCATTACAAGTAGAAATTTGTGAGTCCGCTCTGATAATAAATAGATAAATATTTAAGGAGATGGATGGGGAGAAGGAGGGTCTCTCCCGTAGTGCGATGCTGAGGGTTGACAGGTCAGCGTGGACGGAGCGCTGGGGACAAAGAAGTGTCGTGTCCCAACCATCGTCATAAAGGTCAGGTCAGGCACAAATCAATGGATGCTAAATCTAGCAGTAAATTTTGATGAAGAACAGGCTATTTGCATGGTCTTAAAGTGTCTCCCCACACCCCATGTGTTATTTACAAGGAAGGAAAATACCAGCAGTTATACAGGGGAGAAATCAAACAGCACCTGCTTGACAAGGTGACCAAAATTAACATCACCAGTGAGGCGTGCATGGACGCCATGAACCTCCGGGTGTGATACTCCGAGAAGGACACAAACTAACCTAGGTCGTATTCCAGCAAACTGTAAGTAACCTGAACCTAATCATGAGAAAACATCAGACAAACCCCAAATGAGGAAAGTCCTATTAAAAAAAGTGGGAACTGTCTTCTTCAAAAATGTCAATGTCATAAAAGACAAAGGAAGGCTGTGGAAATGGCCCAGGTTAAAGGAGACCAAAGAGACGTGACAATCAAATGCAGCATCTGACCCTAGACTAGATCCTGCACTTACAGTGCAGAAAAAAAAAAAAATGCCACAAAGGACATTTTTGGGTTAACTGACAAAGTTGAAATGTAAACAGTAGATTAGATAAAGTATCATAGCAATGTTAAAAGTGTACTGAGGGTAATAACTGCACTGTGGTTATGTAAGAGGACACCTTTCACCCCTAAAAACAATGAAAACTGCACCATGGTTATGTAAGGGAATACCTTTCACCCCTAAAAACACTGAAGTGTTTGAATAAAG
>RJWJ010043218.1:0-12683 GCA_004363605.1 Indri indri | reverse complement strand
GAGGTTTAACTTGTAGACCCTTGTGCTACTGTGTTGACGCAGCTTTATTTCTACTTCCTTGTACTCACCGGTAGGTGGTTTCTGGAAGGAGATCTTTCATAAGGTAAGTGGTGGTATTGCCCACAGTAATGCTAGTATCTCCAAGATCAATGTTGTAAGCGAGGATTTCAGATCCGTTATTGCACGGCTCTTCCCAGTTCAGTACAAGGCACACAGAAGGTGAATCAGGGTAGGCGTTGAGGGGCTCCTCCTCCAGGATGCATAGAGTGGAGACAGGGTCGGGGGCAGATGCTGGTGTCTGGCAAAGGACAAGTTCACTATACGGCCCTGCTCCTGCTTGATTGAAGGCCTATAAACAGAACAGTGAGACAAAAGCCACATCACACCATTAGCACATGCTAACACCTCCAAGTTAGCTGCTGTTAAATAAATCTAAAGTAGTATATGGTTTATCTCTAGACACACAAGTAGAAATAAATCCTATAAAATGTCCACTTCAATATGATGACTACTTTCCAAAAAATGATCTGTGTCAGCCCCTGCCCCACAGTCTATATTCACAGCAACCAGAATGCTACCATTAAAACATGAGTCAGGATTTCAGTTCAAATTCCTTCAGCGGCCTTCCATCTGATTCAGAATAAACTTCAAAGTCCTTAAAAAAGCCTACAAGACCCTATCTGATCTGCTTACCACCACTACCCTTCACAAAAACCCACTAGCACTCTGACTTCATCACCTGTAACTCTCCCCCTTCACTTACTCTGCTCAGCTACACTGGCTTCCCTCCTGTTCCACAGGGACACCACATTTGCTTCCACCTCAGGGCCTTTGCACTTGCTGCTCCTGTTCAGAGAGCTTTTTCCCCAGACATCTGCACAGCTCGCTCAATTATATCCTCCAACCTTCTCTTAAGTGTTATCTTTCCCATGAGCCCTCTCTGAACATCACATTTAAACTTGCAATCCCTTCCCTGCCCAACCCTTGTGACCCTCTTCATTTCCTATTTCCTGTCTTTGCTGTCTTTTACATCATAGCATGTATCACCAACACAGTATATAGTTGACTTATTTACTTCCCCGATTTGAATGCAAGTTACATAAGGCCAAGGTTGCCTGTTTGGTTCACTATTGTGTCTTTGACAACTGGAACAGTATCTGCTACAGAATATGAGATCAATGAATGTTATCAAAAATATCTTTATCTTATAAAGAGAAAAACATTTGGCAACCTTCTTACAAAAGTGAATTTACTCTAAAACCCAGTTCTAATTTATTTCACAGGAAAGCTTAAGAGGTCAAATTACAAAACTAAAGGAAAGTAGTTTACGCTCTTAAAGGTCTAAAACAAAACTTACAACTTCTTTGTTAATTTCATAGAAGCAAGCTAAGAGCATTTATTTGCTATCAAATCACAGCTGAAACTCTATTGTAATATTTTGTTATATTTAGTTCTGTTTTGTGACAATACTTCAACTCTCTTTTTGGAAGAATTTTAACATCACAAATTGTTTTACAAGTATATATTTTGAGACTTTGTTTTTGATGCATATTACAGGGGCAGAAAAATAAGATATAGTGGAGCCCAATATTTGTATCAACTAAGGTTTTATATCAACATAGAATAGAAGGACAAGAACATGGCTTTTAAGAATTGGAGCTTAGTTCAGACTTTGATTCCATCATTTAACAACTTAGGTAAATTAATCTCTCTAGCCTATTTCCTCAGCTGTAAAATGGGGACAGTAACACCTAATTCACAGAGTTACTGTAAAGATTAAATGGGTTAACATGTAAAATCCTGGCAGAGTGTTGGGCTGACAGTAGGTGCTTCACTTCTTTCCCACTGGGAAAATCATGAACAAAATGGCTTTTTTCCTACCTTTTCTAAATCTTTTTTATTTTGAACTAATTTATACTTACAGAAAAGTTTCAAAAATAGTACAGAGAAATTTCCGTATAGCTCTCACTTTGCTTTCCCTAATTCTAATAAACATTTTACATAACCACACAATAATGATCAAAACCAGGAAATTACCATTGGCACCATACCATAACAATAAACCGACCTGATTAGAATCTTACCAATTTTTTCAATAATGTTCTTTTTCTATTCCCAGATCCTGCTTTCTTTTAAACCAGCCTGTTTCTATGGAAAATGCTTTCTTGATTTACACCTTTATTATCACCATTTTTCAAAGAAAACTTAATTCAAAAGCATCTTCTATTATAACAGTATGCCATATTAATACAATATGCCTTGTGAATAGAATTACACTGGTACTTCTTGATTAAAATATTCCTAAGGGAGAATATAAAAATTCAAAAATTCCTGAGCAATATAAGAAATGTTGTACCCAATCTTTATGAAACACAGTATGGATATTACAAGGACTTATTTCTAAGGTGCCAAATATTAAAAAGAATATTCAGGTTTAACTTGACTTTATAGTAATATCAAATGAATATAATTCATATTTGGTCTACAGATACTAAGAAATCAATATAGATTAAAGAGACACTTTTCCTGGTAATACTTCTTTAGCATAGCAATGGGTTTTTGGTTTTTTTTTTGAAAGACAGGGTCTTGCTCTGTCCTCCAGGCTGGAATGCAGATCATAGCTCCCTATACACTACAACCTTGAACTCCTGGACTAAAGAGCTATCCTCTGCACCAACACGCCTGGCTATTTTTTTTTTTTTTTTTTAGAGATGGGGTCTTGCTAAGTTGCCTGGGCTGGTCAATGGTGGTTTTAAAAGTACTATTCCCTTCATAAGATCTGACTCATTTTATTACAAATAAGTACAGACATCTGAAAATATTTTCTACTCCTGTTAATATAGGGAGGCAAGATTATTATGCAGATTCTATTCTTATCAATGCATCTTTTATAATGCAGTTTTGGGAAGTCAAGGCCAAGTGACCTCATATATCCTGAAAGGAAAAAAAAAATACATATATATATATATGAACATTTTAAAGAGACATCAAAATTCTAAAAGCACAGTGGAGTGAAGCTCTTTACTGTGGTGGCAGACAGCTCTTTATTTATATCCTGCCTTGATCCAAAAACAGGAGTGTGGCACATAATTCAACCTTTCCCCAGTGACTCAGCCTCACTATTACAAAGATCAGATAATTTGCTATGACACTGACTCACTGACAAAGGTTAATTATGTCCCAGGTGCTTCATTCAAGAAGGAAGAAAGGTGTATATCAAAAGAGTTTAATCAGAAATGTTTAAGATAAAGCAGTCTTCAGAAGTTAACAGAAATGCTTCAGTTGATCTGGAAAATTAAGTTATGAAGGGAATATTTTCTCCGAAGAGGCCAGAGACATTGGGTATACATGTAATAAGCAATTTTATCCATGACTTAAATCAGGTAGGAACTTAAATCTGGCATCTTTGCTTCATTATCTATTCAAATCTAAATGTGTATGAAGACAGAACTCTCAAGGTCAACAACCACATCTGATTAATCTTTGTATCTTTCCTCCTGATCATCCTCTGATCCTGGCACAAAGTACCATCGTGCTCAAGAAAGGTTACTGAACAAATGGAAAGAAAAAGACAAAGAACTCTATTTCCTCAGGACACTAAGGCTTTACAAAAGGGAAAAAATCACTTATCCAAGTGAATAAAGTAAAATAAACCCATGATTATTGTCACTCTTGGGTGTTAGGCTATGAACCAATTGTTCCTGATGTTATTCTCTCTGGACTCCCAAGTGGAAGCTTACAGACAACCGGCCCTAATAATGGTTACTGGGAGCAGGAAGGTGGGGTCCTATAATCTACTGCAGACTAGCCCAAATTACTCTAAGATTGCTTTTGGCTCCATGTAACAGCTGGTAAAATAACTTACTGTCTTTTGCCAGTTCTAAGTGGCTTCCCCACTGAAACGTGCACCTCAGGGGAATTAGACAGAAGGCACCCTCTCTAAGGAGCTGTGCCACCTTTACCTTGGGCTTGGCCATTTATTCAGCGAACTGACAAACAGGCAAGATGCAAGGGTAGTGAGACGTAGAATGGAAAAGAATCTTATTTTGTTCTTGCAATTCAAGATCTCCTAGAAAAGCAGCAAGTAACTGTAAAACACCAAAACAACCAGATTTATTTTTATTTGAAAGGACTCTTTTTTTCTATCATCCTTCCTGATAGCCTCTATTACAAGCCTTTGAGTAGGTTTCCTAAAGCGTTTTTCATGGAACACTGGTCCTTGTGAGTAACGTCTGAATAATGTCAACCTACCTGTAGTCTATAGCAATATTGGGCAGCAGGCAACAGATCTCTTATTTCAAAGCAGGTGTCTGTCCCATGATAAATGAGTTCTAAAGATTCTTCATCTTCTCCCCATTCCAACCTGTACTCTGAGATGTCAGCGCCAGAGCTTTCGGGACTCTGGAAGGCAGAAATTCAAGTAGGTAATAATTTCGTTGAGAAGAAAAATCCTACTGTGTTTGTGTTCACCTAGCTAAACTGAGAAAGAAAGCAACATGCCCCAGGATATTTAAAATATACATAAAAGAAAAAGCATGAAAGAGACATTTAATTTACTCTCAATTCTGACCAGTGGTAAAATTTCCACAACTCTAAATGATACAAGCAAATGCCAAGGGAGATTACTGCATATAGAGCAAAAAAACCTACATGTGCATTCTGGCTTTGCAGTTTCCTCATAAATTGTATTTTTATTTGGGAGTAGACAAAGTAGAAGAAACAGAAATTGATGCAGAATATGCCTGACTTACCTCCCAACTCACTAGGACACGTCCATCAGGCGTAAAAGAAACACAAGGTGCTTTGCATTGTCCGGGAGGCCCTGCAGCAGTGGTAATTTCTGAGATATCAGAATAGGGACCATACTGCAAGAGAAGAACACACACACACTTGTAAGTGTACATGTATGTACATGTGTGCACATAAAAGCTTATAACCAAATAAGGGCTGGGCTAACATCGTCAAGATAACTGGTTAAAAAATATCACCCAATGGTTTTCACTTTCAATTGAATGTGTATAGATAAGAGTTTTCTCCTACACACATTCCCTGAGTAGAAAATGTCTGCTATATATGTATTTGTTTTATTCAAAAGAATTAGAAAGTCAGCTTATGAAACACTTTTCCTTTACTGTGACATGAGAAACAAAAACATGCTGATTCTTGACAAAACATGGCATTCTGCTTTAACATTTCTCAGAGGATAGCAAAGAAAATTAAGTCAGATGCACAGTGCAGTTTAATTTTTAATGCATAAAATAGGTACTTGGAATTGCTGGTTATCAAATTCTAGGTATTTCTTCTAGTTATTGGTATCTTTTATTTTGAAACCTAATGCTCCTGTCATGATTTCTCAGCAGGGCCCCACCATCTCAACTATTCAGAGGCGTACACTGCACTCCTCTTTTCTTCATGTTACCATCAGTGACCACACTGCCCCGGGCCAGGCATCACTAGAGATTTAACACATTTGGAGAGAGCTGTTACCACCGGAAACACCTGTATTAAAGGAGGAACATTTGCTATTTCAAAGAATTGGGGCAAAGAGTAAATAATTTCCAAGCTAATGAAATATGTAACTGTACTTTTCAAAATAAGAAAAGATTTAAAAAACCCACAAAACCTAAAACTCTCATATTTTCCAACATAACTTATAAAGATACTGGGGAGTGGAGGGGAAGCTCTCTGAAATGGACCTCAGAAGTTGCCAACAGTCACATATATGGTTAATTTCCAATACAACAGGAATAAATCGAGGCTGAAGACAGTTTCTTTACATGATAAATCAGTGAAAGGGGTGAGAAAGTGAAACTCAGATCAGCTCGGTTGCATGTTTACCTTTGTTATGGCAGAGATTCCTTGTAAAGAAGACAGAAAAGGGCAAATACAGCAGTATGGTCACCACCGTCCATCCTCTTTTTCACTTACATAAGTTTGGGCGCATAGGCTTTAATGTTTAGACTTTTTTGTTTGCATTTAAATATCTGTGGTGTGTCTACAATTCCTTCCTAATGGGGAGTTAGAAGAAATCCAGCTCCTGGTTCAAGGTTTGAGATCCTACTCAGACCAAAGACTCTCACAGCCAGCTGTGGCTAACATGGAACTGACTAAAGACAGCACATTTCACTTCTGAAAGGTGGAACAGGACTACTGAGAACTAGGAAAAAGTCACTGGCAACTTATTATCACTGCAAGTTGAGCATTCTTATTTTTTAAAAAATTTCATCAATTAATTAAATCTATTTATTTGCATTGCTCATCTATACAAACCACCGGAACTTTTGGGGGGCTTGAGCAGCAGTTTGCTTTACCCACACCTGTCTGCCCTCATGTATGTTTCCACCCATGTCCGACACACAAAGAAGACCCCGAGTTTCTGGGCCTCCTACAGCTCAATATGAATCTCCCCCAAAATCCACATCATTCTGCAATTTCAAAGAAAAAACGGACCACCACCTTTGTGGATAAAATACAGATACATATACTCTCAATCTCTGAGACCCCAACTTGACAACTCCAGATACAGCAGTAGAAGAACGGGCCAGAAAATTCTAGTTTTCACTTGAAACAAAGCAAAAAGCAATTAAGTTGGTGTCCCTAGCCTCTACCACTTCCCAGTTTTAAAAACTGACCTGAGACATTGCTCGTTCATTTAGACAAGATGGTACAGAACTTTTATTAGAACTACTATGTAGTCCCAATTTCCCATAACAGATAAATAAAGTCAATGAGAGAATAGAAATTTTCTAAAAACTATCAAAAGCCTCTACAGGGTGATGTTCTTATTGACCTTGGGTGCTAGCTTAATAGAATGATATAAGGACAAAGGAAACAAAATTTCTAATGCTGGGTCTATATGAAGTCACAACAATATCAGTTCAAAAGGAAGATTCTACATATATACTTTGTTTAACGGCTGTCGAGGTTGGATAGATACTGCCGAGGAACTTCGGGAGGGCAGACCCAGAAGTGCTAGCACTTTGTGTTCTGATTATGGTGTATAACCTCCGACTCACCCCTCCATCATTCAGGGCTCTCACCCTGAAACGATACACGGTTCCGGGAAGCAGGTTGCCGACGGTGCACTCCAGCTCTGGCCCGTGGTACACCTCCGAAGCCACGTCCTCGGGCTCTGTCATCTCCACGCTGTACTCCGAGACCTCACAGCCACTTTCGGATGCTGGAACATCTGGGAATGAAGAATTTTTTCATCTTAGAACATTCTTGTGCTTCCAGCTGACCAAATCACACCTGGTTTCACCTAAGTCTTACAAAACATCATGCAGGTGGCCTGTTTTCAGTGTCTCTTACAAAAGAACCCCCATTCACAGAAAAAAATTAAAAAAAAGAATAAAAGAAAAAAGAGATACAAAAGAGAAAGTTCCTGAATGATGTCATCCATACTACCTAAAGGAAGTACATTTAAGTGTATTTAATTACATTAATAAAATAATTCCAAAATAATGAATGCATTAGGCAAATTTCTTCACATTCTAATGCAAGGTAAATGGAAGAAATAAAGAAAAAAATCTCTCTTTAACTTCAAACCAAACCTCACACTAAATCAAGATACAGGACCCAAAACTGGCACAACATTGTATTATATTTTAGACATAAGTGATGGGAAAAAACAGTCTGCTAGAGTTCTGTGTGTTTATACTTGCAATTGTACATGCTGTGAACTGCTTTCACAATAGGAAATGCTAACACAGCTTAAGTCAACGTCATAAAAACACCAGGACCCACACCTGACAATACAGCAAGGGAGGTTACACACAGAAGAGGAAAATTTGATGTTCCCTTATGAATTTCTTGGTTTAATTTCTAAACTGAATGCAACTCTTTTATGAATAAGGTTGAAAAATTCCTGAGAAAGGCTGGCCGTGGTGAAATATTCCCTAGAGAAGCACCCCCACAGGGTGGAGGATGAACAGTGTGCGTGGCACCAACAGGAACAGAAGCATGAGCGACAGCAGTGCTGGTGATGGGGGGACATACACGGAAACCCCAGGCCAACATGTGTTAAGAAGAATATGGGCATCTTTAATAGAAAAAAAAAGTATGGTTTTCAGAAGGCAGCCTTAAAACTTAACTACAAAACATTAAGTCTTAATCACCAATTGTCCAAACTGTCAATGTCAATGTGAAGATTTGTTCACTCACCCCACTCTAAGTGGACTTCTTTGTGCTTTGGTCTACCCAAAACCCTCGGTGGTCGACACTGACCTGGTGCAATGCTTAGTGTGCGAACAGGGAGACTTTCAGAACACTGCAGGAAAAACACCGGAGAGAATCATCTCTTAGTTACTGTGAATTTATCAGACTGCTACATATCAGGCACATTCCACCCCATTGCTGTAAATGCTGTCAAAAGGGGGTTACATATTAAATGTGTACATGTTATTGGAAGGTTTTTTATGCACTAAGATCCTCATATAAATGGGTATATGTGTTTTAAGAGTCAACACATACTGTAGATGGCACTGGCAGAAACAAAATGATTATTTTTGAAGTCAGATATGAGTGTTGTGCATCCTAAGCATATAATTATTTTCCTTTAAATCAAAATCAGAAAGACCCTTCATGAGGACAGAAAAGAACACAAAACGACAGCTGTATGAAACTTTTAAATGGTGCCATAAATGGCCAACCATTCACATACAGAGCAGAAAAGCAAATACAGTCAATATTAATCAACTGAATCTGACATTAGCCAGCAGGTTCTGTTAATGCTGTCATCAGTAGGCCTTCATTTTGCAGGATCTGGTTGTGTAAGGCTGGTGGTGTAGAAGCTGCCTGCCTTCCTGAGACAGGAGGAACAAGGTCGAGCTATACAGCTCCACCAAATCAGTCTTCTTCCTGAGGAAACTGACTCTGTACATTCGAGCAGTGCAGCCTCTGGGCCACCTTGCACAGCGCCTCACACGGAGGAGGTACCTGCTGATAATCTGTGGCTTTGATTTGGATTTACTCCACCCTGGGAGGCATTCCAGAGAGCTCTGGCCCTGCCTAAGGATGGTCTAGCTGGACTTCCTTCTCTCAGGGAGTCTGTCTAAATGGGCAATCTAGACATCATAGTATTGCTAATCCATGGGGGGAAAGAAAATAAACACGAGATGTTGCAGGTGGGTTGACTGGAAAAATAAGGCATTCAAATGGAAGGCATTCTCTTAAAAAAAAGTCAACCCAACACAGGGCTACAAGCCACCATCTCTCCTCTTCCTCCTCCTTTCTCTCTCTGTAAATATTAGTGGTTTCACATCATAATGTTTGTTGACTGTCTCTACAGTGAAATATCTTTTATCATCTTGCCTCTCACTCACTTTTCTGAATGTAAGTTAAGGTCATTTAGACAACAAATATCTCATTTCTAGAGCACTTCATGTATATTTATCAGGTTATTTTGAGCCTATGAGAACACCATGTTGTTAAAACGAAGGCTCCTGCCATCAGCTGGCTGGCCTAAGGTCATGTAAATAGCAGACAACAAGATACTGGCTGCTGCCTACAGATGTGTACGTTGGGCACTGCACAATTACAAGAGGTGCCATTCAGCTTGGTTATCATAGATTTATGTTGTTCTTACAACAATTTCCCAGCAGATGGCAGTAAAGTACCTTGAGCAAGCTAAGTCTCAAATTCTCACAAAATTGGTAAGATGTAGTAACAGCAGAGCTGTGCAGGTTATCTTTTTGACTCTAAATTCCATACTTTTCTGTCACTGCAATAGCTGGGGTCTCCCCTATTTACCTAAACTAAATTGCAGACAATTTAACTGTCATGAGATTATGCCAAAGCCTTCTGAGAAATAACTAGTGCCAAATGTACTTGAAAATACCACAAGAGAGTTGAGAATCACTTGGGTCTACTATCTTTTGTGTCCTCTAAAGTACAGTTTTAAAAAGTCCATTTTTCATTTCCTGATGTGATACTATGGCAGGCTGCATCACCAAGACACATTTTTTAAATTGCAATTTTATTCTGATGTTATAGACAGCTTGTCCCAATTTGGTTACTTGTGCATGGAAACAAAACCAACCTGACTGTGTCCACCAGTACTGATGCAGCATGCCCGGAGCTTGTACAAAGTGCCTGGTCTCAAGTGAGTGAAAGTGTATTCTGTAGCCGATCCACTGTATGCCACTTCCCACTGATTCGCTGTAAAACAAGACTCATGTATGAGTTTACACCTTTGTAAAAATGCAATAGCAGCAACCAGTACCAATAAGAAAAAGCTCTAAGTGATTTCCATGAAAACCAACATCTCTTGTTTTTTTCTTTAAATAGCCAAACATCTCTCTTTCCTTTTCTTTTACAAAGTTAAATACTAAGATAACATGGGATCATTTTTAATACTTACTACTGCTGACTAGACTACTTGGTATCACCACCATTTGCTGACTATGAGGTTTGGATGTGGGAAACATCTGACGTGTGGTTGGCATGTGGGAGTGATAAGAGGAGACAAAGGACAGTGCTGAGAAAGCTACGAAATACTCTGGTGTGAGGACCTTGGGAGCAGCCGAGGATATGGCTGCCTGCTGGGCCACAGGGCTTCCTGGCAAGTCTGGGGCGCTGCTGGGAAGAGTTTTTTCTTGCTTGTATCTATCTGGAGGTCACAGTGAGTGAAACCTTCCTATTAGAAACTGGGTCTTTTGGGTAAAGTCCTGTTATCTTCATGGAGCCTCATTTAAAAGACAAAAATACCTGGAAGAGTGACAAATTAAAGACCAAACACTCTGTGACCCAGGTTACACGACCACTTTTTGGGACTGAAAAATGAAAGCAAGGTCACCAGGAGTCTGGGTGCCCAATGAGGCTGATGCCATTGGAGGAAAAAGTATCTGGGCTGCTTCCACGGTGCCTGCCTCACAAATCTGGGCTGCTGGGATGTTTTCCTCTCCTCTGTTTTGCTCCCACTAATGTTATGTTTCCAGTCGACTACTTAACAAAAGCCTTTTACTCCATGAAGTTGTTTTAGGGAAACTACTTTTACTCTCTTCCGTGGTATTTTAATTTCCAAAAATTCCCTCAGCTGCTTATCAGGTCATATTTACAATAAAGTCACATGTACTATGAGACTATGAGGCCATATGAGAAAGGTAATATTAAAGACAATTACACTGATATTACAGGTCAGAAAACTACTGAAAAGGCTACTGGGAGCAAGGATGATGGAAAAGATTCAATTAATCACTCACCCATGCACTGGCAAAGTTGTTAACTTTAAGTACAGAACGGTACCTACTTTTGGTTTGTCATCAGTAGCTGAGAGAGCCAAGAAAATTCAAAACATACTGAAGTTTTTACAATGAGCCACTGGTATAGACATGATTTCTCTCCTAGTAGTTTTTCTAACGTAAAATTTTTAGCATAAAATATGATTTTATGTTAAGAACAGATGTGCTCATCTCAAAGAGTTTTTCATGGTTTCAGCTTAAAATAGGACCTGAGAGACTTAAAAACCAAAAAAGCTCCAGGTGGCTGTTGTGGCACAGAGTAAAGAGCAAGCCCCACGCCCCACGCCCCACTCGTAATAGCTACTGTCCACTCTCTTTTATTTTTTGCCATAAGCGCACACCACCTTGCAAAAAATTAATGGTTACAGGGATTATTATAGTGGTAAGATTATGTATAATTTTTAAAGTTTTGATAACTATACTTTTCTACATTAAAGACTACTAAATTTTATCAGAAAGAAACCTAAGAATTTTTAAAATGGCACTAAGGAATTTTTTGATTTCTAACATTATTCTACTTTAATCCACATAGTGTGAATAGTAATGAACAAATAATCTGACTCAAAGATCACAGTGAAGATGGAGAGGGATTTTCTAAACTTGCTTTGAAAGTGTGACACTTGTCACTAGCCCATAATACTATCATACATGCTTGTCATCATACATGCTTGTCATCACACATGGGAATTTGTAGATTACTGAGCTCCTTTACTGTCTCCAACTTATTCTTCCTGCTAATTGCTTCTGATAATTTCCTTGCTTATAACAATTTCCAGAAAATGTGTGGCAAGTTGGGAAAAACATTATTTATCTACTAATCAGGAACTCTGGTTTAAAAAACACATAGAAAATTTTTAAAAAATGACAAAAATGTACATTTCAAGCAGACTGGTGCTGGGTTTGAAAGAGAAAAATTGCCAAAATGTGATTAAAGTTTGTTTATTGCAAGAGCTCTAGCACTAGAATTAATGATTATCCAATATTACTACAAAGATGTTTACATCATATTAGAAAATAGAGCTTTCTACTGGATTTGGATAAACAATTGCCAAAAACTTCACCTTCAGAATTCCCATCAGTAATCTCTAGCAAGTACTTGAGGATTTCTGAACCACCATTATCCTTTGGAGGATCTGGAAAGCAAGCAAATATCTTACTGGTAATGAAAAAATATTGATTTTTTATTGGTAAATATCATTAGAACACATAAAATCATATAACATTATACTGTCTTAATTCTAAACTTGACCAAAAGGCACAATAATTTATTTCACCCAACATCTTTCTTGAAAAACAAAAGAAACAAATCAAGATCCTTAAATAGTAACTGATTATTCAAAGTTCCTAGAGATAGAAATGTCAGTTAGCATTAATTTAGTGAAACATAAACAAAACTCAACATGAATTATGTTAATGAATTTGAGAATTCTGAAGGCAGCTCTT
>RJWJ010043217.1:0-12692 GCA_004363605.1 Indri indri | reverse complement strand
CCTCAGCCTCCCAGAGTGCTAGGATTACATACATGAGCCACCACACCCAGCCCCATACAATTTGCATTTTAATACTTCTATATTTTTTCATGTATTAGTCTGTGTAGCTGGCCCTGGTATAATAGTTTATTTATTCATTCATTTTTTGAGATGGGGGTCTCACTATATCACTCAGGCTGATAACTCCTGGGCTCAAGTGATCCTCCCACCTTAGCCTCCCAAGCAGCTGGGATTATAGGTGCCAGCCACTGTGCCGAGTTTCATCCTAACATTTAGAGGTTTGAAAGAGAAAGAGGATCCCATTAAAAAAAACAAAAAACCCAAGAAGCAACTGTCAGTAAAGTAGGAGGAAACCAAGGAGTTCATTAACACCAAAGCACCTCCCCCTAAAAAAGGAGGTGTATTAATTATGATTTTTAACTTTTCCATATCGCTGATGCTTGACATCTGGGGCCTTGCTGATCCTGAAGCAACTGCCCCTTCCAGGGCTAGCTGATTTCTACAAATAGTAAACTTGCCTTCATGAGGGCCTTTTAAACGCAAATTAACCAATCCAGAACCCACAACTCCACGACCTCCTTCATCTAGCACTATTCTCCTGCCTTAATCACCCCCACGCCAGGTACCAGACAATTAGGGACCATCCCTATGTCCCAGAGTCAGCTGAAATCATTTAAACTAGCTAATCCTGTTTACTATGCCTTTTCCTGTTTTTTCCTGTAGAAACCACAATGAAGGCTCTTGCCAACATTTCCCCCCCTTTCCCTTTGCCTCCAGACAGATTCCCAATGCAGCTGACAGTATAGCTTAGTACTTCACTATTAGCTGAATAGTGTTTGCTGGTTGATTCTTGCCTGTGGCAAGGTGTGCACCCTCTTCTTGGGAACTGTAACAAACTATCTTTTCAATGACAGTTGTCTACTGACCTGTTGGCCTCACCATACCTGAATAATAATAAAATCTACATTTTAAAACAGGGAGGACTTTAACAGGTAGGAAGCAATGTGTTAAATTATTCTGAGAGGTTGAGTAAGATGAGAACTGAGAATTGACCCCTGGTATTGACAATGATGGTAACTTTGGTGACCTTTATAAGAATGGTCTCTGTGGACTGAGGGGGACGAAAAGCAAGACAGTCTGACTGGAGTGGGTTTAATAGAGTTGTTGGTAAATAAAGACCATTCCACTTTTCTAGAGACAAGCAAAGAAATACAACAGTGGCTACAGGAGGTCATGAGATCAAAAGAGGGTTTATTTTTTAAGATGGGAGATACTATAGCAACTTCTTTGCTAATCAGTCAAGAGACAAAACCTAATAATGCTATAAAGACTTGATAATTGCAAGAAAAAGATCCATGAATTAGTGTAAAGGGTTAGGACCTGGTACACAGGTAGAGACAATAGGGGTAGCAACAGTTCATCCATAGTGATAGGACAAAAAAGAGAATATGTGAGCAGAGATACAAGTAGTCCAGTAGATATGAGAACCAAACAGAAAAATACACAAAAGATATGAACTGGTTCACAGAAGAGAAAATACAACTGGCCAATGAAACACGTGAGAAGATGTTCAACTTCAGTTATAATATAGACTATGTAAACAAAAATGAGATATTAGTTTTTTACCTATCAGAATGGCAAAAGTTCAAAAGTTTGATAATAGGCCAGGCGTGGTGGCTCACGCCTGTAATCCTAACACTCTGGGAGGCTGAGGCAGGAGGACTGCTTGAGCCCAGGAGTTTGAGACCACTCTGAGCAAGAATGAGACCCTGTCTCTACTAAAAAATATAAAAATTAGCCAGGTGTCATGGTGTGCATCTGTAGTCCCAGCTACTCAGGAGTCTGAAGCAGGAGGATCACCTGAAGCCTAGGAGTTTGAGGCTGCAGTGAGCTATGATGACACTAATGTACTCTAGCCAGGGTGACAGAGAGAGACTGTTTCGAAAAAAAAAAAGTTTGATAATATATAGTATTGGCAAGAGAGTAAAGAAACAGGTACTCTCCTCTATTGTTGGTGGAGGTAACTCATTACTATCTATTAAAACTAAAATTGTGCTTAATAACTAACCCAGCAATTTCCCTTCTCAACATATGCCCTACTGAAATATTCACATACATGCACAAGGAGACATATATAAGTATGTTCACAGGAACATTGCTTGTAGTAGCAAGAATTTGGAAACAAATTAAATGTCCATCAGTAAAAGAAAAGTTAAGTATATTACACCACACCCAAAGTATGAAATACTATAAGGAAATTTTTTAAAAATGAGGTCTACCTCTATATATTGATTCATTAAGATCTACTCTTGCGCATATATAATATAAAGTAAAAAAGGCATATTTTGGAAACCTATCATAAGATACCAAGTATATATTTTTAAACCCATATAAAATAAGCATATAACACGAATGCAAGAATAGAAAAAGATCTAGAAGGATACATACTAAATTGTTAATAATGATTTTTCCCTGGAGATTCTATAGTGAGTATTGCGGAGGGAGTTTGTAGACAAGACAGACTTCAACTATTATTGCAATGGATTTTTTAACAATGACAATGTAGCTACTTATTACTTAAATAATTAAAAATAAGTATTTTAAGTATAATAAGTAAAAAGCAAAAAAAAATGTTAAAAACAATATATATCTCAGAAAGTTAAACACAGAGTTACCATATAACTTAACAATCCCACTCTTAGGTATACACCCATGAGAAATAAAATATATTTCTATACAAAGACTTGTGTATGAATGTTCGCATGAGCTTTATTCACAATAGCCACAAAGTTGAAATAACCAAAATGTCCATCAACTACAGAATGGATAAACAAAATGCGTTATTTCCACCCAATGGAATATTATTCAGCAATAAAAAGAAATGAAGTGCCAGTATATGCTATGACATGCTAAGTGAAAGAAGTCAGACTCAAAAGGCCACATATTATGTTATTCTGTTTATATGAAATGTCCAGAATAGGCAAATATATAGAGACATAAAGTAGATTAGTGGTTACTAGGGACTGGAAGGGAGATGGGGATTGACTGCTAATGGGTATAGTGTTTCTTTTTGGGGTGATGAAATGTTCTGGAATGAGATAGTGGTAATGGTTGCACAACTTAGTGAATATACTAAAAACCACTGAACTATTTACTTTAAATGGTAAATTTTGGTATTTGAATTATATCTTAATTTAAAAAACCCAATATTTAGAATATGAACCCAGCTATGTATATATCCTGAAGAAAGTATACCTAAATATTAACTGTGCTTATCTCTCTGTGGTACAATTGTGGTATGAGTGATTTTCATTTTCTTTTTCATATGCTTCTGTTTTGGCAAAATTCTCTACAACAAGCCTGAATTACTTCTACAATTTAAAAATTTAAAAATTTGGCCAGGCACAGTAGCTCATGCCTATAATCCCAGTGCTTTAGGAGGCTGAGGCGAGAGGATCACTTGTGGCCAGGAGTTCAAGACCAGCCTAGGCAACAAGGTGAGATCGTGAATCTAAAAAAATTTTTTTTAATTAAAAAAATTTAAAAATTATATATTAAGGAATATTGTAAGATAGGAATGTTGATAGCATAATCTTAATAATAGTTAGGAAAGTCACACCATTTTTTAAAATACTCCTTAAGCACTTCTGTGGTATCAGGAAAGGGAATATACACATATGCAGTGTCACACAAAGACATTGTGACCCTAGGTTGAACAGGACAGTTCATGCAAAAAAATTACACATAATTGCCAAAATGTATATAAAAGAAATTATTACAGTTCTAGTCAAAGATTACATAGAATTATGGTCTTTATGCTGACAGAAAGTTATTGCTTAAAGCTCTAATTTCTTTGTTGGAATTTTCTGATGCACCATGGCATTTACAGAGTTAATAAATAGTTTGAGTGATGGTTGTGTACCCTCCAAAGGAAAAACAAAATCAAATAGTCTCTGTTTCTCTCACAATTTAAACTGACAGTCCCATACTCAGAAAATAATTATAAAATTTTTGATATATGACAACTCTTAGTGTTTTAGACTGATCCATAGAAATAAAGCAAAATGACTAGCTATAAGGTTTAAATATGATTTACCTAGGCTTGCTATAAAGACGTATTATCCAGAAATCATTATTGATATTAAAAGTATTAGTATTTATTTCTTTTTATATGCCTCTGTGATAATTATTTCCCTCCAACATTTGAATCCCCTCTTATTTAATTCTATTCATTTATCGTTTTACAATTCATAATAATAGTTTCAGAAAACACAGTGATTTCAATCAAGAAATATATCCCACTATCTAGTAGACTTGGTCTTTATATATCCCACTGTCCAGACAACTTGGTTTATTAAAAATGAATCATAATGCAGTTTTAGAATTTAAAAAATTTTTTATCATACAATATTGATCTGAATTTTGGTGCCACATTTTAGAAACAACTTTTCATTAAAACCATACTGAAGTATTCTGTCTTGTGACATATGTATATATTCTGTTTCCTGAAACAAATCATGATACCATCTACTATATAATATTCAACATCTTGTGTTTCCTTTTTCTTTCTTTCATTCATTTATTCAATAAATATTTATTCATTGAATAAATATTTTTTGAACCACACTATATATATGTATACGACATAGCAATATGTATAAGGCATTTAAGAATATAGCTAACTAGACTAATAAGGGAAATAACACATTTTTATTATTACCTCCAATAGCGTACACCATCCCTCCCAGAACTGCTACTCCCAGCCCACATCGAGCCTGATGAAGTGAAGACACAGTGGTCCAGTATTGGCTAAAGGTGTCAAAACGTTCTACACAGCTGAGGGCTCTGCTATCACTCCAACGACCCCCCTGCAACCGAGTATATCCACCTAAACAAAAGAAGGGAAAGAAGTACAAGGAAATCCCTTACTGCTAGATCTGCAAATGGTAGTAACGAAAATAATCCAGCCCTCTACATCTAAACATTTAGTATAACTATTATATACTAAGAAATAAATGCTCAAGAGCTTGCAATATATATATATATCATATAAGAATATATTATTCTTAAATGTGCCAATTCCCAAAAGATTACAGCTTAAATGCAATGAGAAAGTTAACCTTGGTGTGTTACCACACGGTCTTGGTCATAATAGACTGTTACATAAAGAGCCGGGTGCAGTGGCTCATGCTTGTAAACCCAGCACTTTGGGAGGCCGAGGCAGGAGGACTGCTTGAGGCCAGGAGTTCAAGACCAGCCTAGGCAACATAGTGAGACCCTGTCTCTACAAAAAATAAGAAAACTTAGCTGGGTGTGGTGGCATGCACCTGCAGTCCCACCTACTAGGGAGGCTAAGGCAGGAGGATCACTTGAGCCCAGGAGTTCAAGGCTGCAAGGAGCTATGATCATGCCACTACACTCCAGTCTGGATGACAGAGCAAGACCTTGTCTCAAAAGAAAATAATAATAAAAAAGAATATTAGATAAAATATAAATTTAGGCACTGCTTATCTGTCTAGTTAGGAAAGTTTCATTATGACTTCCATTAGTATCTTTTTCAATTAAAAATAATGTGTGGAAATCCTTATTTTGACTGTATATCCAATTAGCAAAAAAAGAGTTAGCATGCACCCAAAAGCTGTATATTTAAATATTACACATATAATTACATGTAAATTATAAAGTATATCTTATATAAAACTATATTATGTATATGGATCTGGGTAATCATTCACTCTATTTTTAATATTGATAAAGTTTAATGGTTTTTAAAATAAAAATGAAAGTAAGTTTTAATATATTCCTCTTATATTCATATAGATCATCCTGTAAAACTACAGTTTGGAGATCAATGGTTCCTGTCATCTCTAATGACATCTAAGATACTGTGAATAGTTCAAAAACTTGAGATTTATTTTCCTTATTTTTCAAAGAATTCAAATTTTTAACTTTTAAAGCAGTGTTTCTTTAGTCAGTTATTTGATGATAACTGTATAATCAAAGAACCCAAAGATTTAGATCACAGCATAACACATGTCAAATGAGTGGCTATTTATTTTTAGATGTGTTCACTGTTAATATATAAATGCAATTTATAAATCTGTAGCTTGTATGTAAAATTAAATATGCCTCTTTGACACACCTGCATATTCTGACGTGTACAGTAATAACAACAAAATACTAAAAGGCTTTGGTCCTGAAAATAAAGATAATTTCTATTACTTTTTTAAAGGCTCTCACCTACTGCATATAGGTACTTTCTTGCTTTCTTCCGAGGTCGAACTTTAGATGTCTGCAGGAAACTACAAAACTTGTTCTCTTTGGGAGATTTGCATACTTCACAGTACTCTTTCAAAAGTGTTTGCAATGCAACACGAAGATTAAAATCAGATACTCCTAAAGCAATGTTTAAAAAGACAATGTTTTAAACAACTTTTAAATAATACTGAAAAACATATTTCTATAAAGATAAGACACATTTAACAATCAAGAAACAAAAACTCATCAACAAACAATGGTGTTTATTTCCTACAACACCAAATATTATTTTTCTCATTGCTACTAAAGAATACACTTTCCTTAAATCTATCAAAGATTTGTATTTATTTACTTTTTTTAAGATAGGATCTCACTCTGTGGCCTGGGCTGGAGTGCAGTGGTAAGATCATAGCTGCAACCTCCAACTCCTGGGCTCAAGTGATCCTCCTGCCTCAGCCTTTCAAGTAGCTAGGACTACAGGTGCACACTACCACATCCAGCTAATTTTATATTATTTTATTTTTTGTAGAAATGGATGTCACACTATGTTGCCCAGGCTGGTCTTGAACTGTTGGCCTCAAGCAATACTCCCGCCTCAGCCTCCCAAAGTTCTGGGATTAAAGGTGTGAGCCATAGAGTCTGGTCCAAAGATTGTTTTTAAAAATATATTTCACAATATCCAATTTGAAAATAAAGATGGCAAAGTGAAACAAGATCAAAATTACCTAATAAGATTTACCTAAAAAGTGGATTGTGACTATACCAGAAGACTAGGGGGTAGGAGAATGGAGGGGAAATAGCACACAAGCTAAATCTTCATCTACAATACTAGGAAGTCAATAGAGAAGTCTAAGATTGAAAAATTAACAAATGGGGCCAGGCACGGTGGCTCACGTCTGTAATCCTAGCACTCTGGGAGGCCCAGGCAGGTGGATCGTTTGCGCTCAGGAGTTAGAGACCAGCCTGAGCAAGAGCAAGACCTCGTCTCTACTAAAAATAGAAAGAAATTAACTGGGCAACTAAAAATATATAGAAAAAATTAGCTGGGCATGGTGGCACATGCCTGTAGTCCCAGCTACTCGGGAGGCTGAGGCAGAAGGGTTGCTTGAGCCCAGGAGTTTGAGGTTGTTGTGAGCTAGGCTGACGCCATGGCACTCTAGCCAAGGCAACAGAGCGAGACTCTGTCAGAAAATAAATAAACAAACAAACAAACAAACAAACAAACAAACTGAAATAGCTAAAAATTCTATGCTTACAACTTAATAACAAAAAGGATATAAAACTATGTCATTAACTTTAAAAAATGATAGACAAAGCAAGAAACAAAAAATTCTGGTGGAATGCAGACCATCTTCTAAAAGGATGTTGAGTGTGATGGAATAGGTTGTCCCTGCTCAAGAGTGCTTACCTTAGGAGGTAAATTGGGGATAAAAGTCAACTGTGTCCCATTTGCCAAGCTACCGGGCCTGGCCCTCCTGAAAGGGCAGTATTTTCTAATTCACACAAAGGCACTATATATGCGAGCAAGAGTCTTTCTCCCAACCTTGTCCCTATATCCCTAGCCTTGTCTCTACATACCCGACAAGTAGCCATATTGAAGAAAGATGGTCAACTAACAAAATTCTGAAAATTTTCACCAATAATTAATAATTTGGAGAAAGAATGAAGAGTCAAAAGCAAAACAAAAAGAGAGAAAAGCTGAGGAACAAAACCATTAAAACAAAGTCTTCACAAGACCATCAGTGAAGGTAGAGAGGATCACCAGGGTTTGCCATCTAACAGAACACAGTACTAGCCAAAGTCCACACTAGTAGCATACATCTCTTGGCTAGGTTAAGTAGGCCCAGATATAAAATCAATAACAGGATCTCAATAGAGACAGATCAGAATACAAGTTCCCAAGCAAGGATCTCAGCCCTAATAGATCTATCTCTATTCTTCCATCACTCTCATGCCTCAGGCTAGAAAGAAGTGGCAAGGATACAAAACATAGCCCTCGAAAACAAAGTAGTTATACTAAGGTAGAAAGAGTATCAAGGAAAACTACTTCTTATATTATCATGGCAGAGTTGCTGTGTTCTTGATATCTCACAGGAAGATACTAAGAAATAGCATATGTCTATTAAAGTACCTCCCAGGAAAAAGAAGAGAAAGAGACTGAAGAACTCAGTCTGGAAGAAAACATTAGCCACAAACAGAAAGAATCCCCATGAGTGCTTCACACAATAGAATTGCTTAAGAATAGAGGTCCTATGAAACAAGAACTCAAAGACAGATGAGATGCATTGCTAAGGAAACAAGGTGAGAACTGAAATGACAGTATTGTACAGTTAATAAATTAGAAACAAGAAACACAATAGATATGATTGAAAATCAAATTAGTGATTTGGAAGAAAGGCTTCAGAAAATAATTTTGAATAGAGAGAAAAAATACCATGACATTAGAAGATGATAAATATGAAAGACAAAGAAGTTCCAATAAAGCCTACCAAATGAAACAGCATTAAAAGTGTTCAGAAATGTCATACAGGAGAATCTCCCCAGAATGAAGAAAACACTAAACTTTCAAAAGCAGAGGACAGGCTGGGTGTGGAGGCTCACATTTGTAATCCCAGCACTTTGGGAAGTTGAGGTGGGAGGATAACTTGAGAACAGGAGTTTGAGACCAACCTGGGCAACATAGTGAGACATTGTCTCTACGAAAAATTTTAAAAATTACCTGGGCATGGTGGCACATGCCTGTAGTTCCAGCTACTTGGGAGGCTGAAATAGGAGGACAGCTTGAGCCCAAGAGTTCAAGGTTACAGTGAGCTATGATTGGGCCACTGAACTCCAGCGTGGAAGACAAAGGGAGACGCTGTCTCTAAAAAAAAAAAAAAGCAAGAAAGAAAAAAACCAACAATGAAAAGACCATGGTTAAAAAACTTGTAGAGGCCGGGCGAGGTGGCTCATGCCTGTAATCCTAGCACTCTGGGAGGCTGAGGTGGGAGGATCGTTTGAGCTCAGGAGTTCGAGACCAGCCTGAGCAAGAGCAAGAACCCATCTCTACTAAAAAAAAAATAGAAAGAAATTAGCTGGACAAGTAAAAATATATATATATAAAAAAATTAGCCGGGCATGGTGGTGCATGCCTGTAGTCCCAGCTACTCAGGAGGCTGAGGCAGTAGGATTGCTTGAGCCCAGGAGTTTGAGGTTGCTGTGAGCTAGGTTGACGCCACGGCACTCTATCCGGGCAACAGAGTGAGACTCTGTCTCAAAAACAAAAACAAAAAAAGACAAAAAAAAACTTGTAGAGAGCAGCATCGAATCCATTTAAATACAGAACTGAAAGCACAGAGCTAGGGAAATCATGATATATACATACATAAATAAAGGTTATAAACCTTGACAGAGAGAGAGGGTGAAAAGAAAAATAAAAATGCTCATTACCTCATTTTTCTTAGCAGAAAGTTAATACTGTTTAAAATTGAAACTATGATTCCATCTTTTAATGATTTTCATCTTTTGTCCTTAATTCTATAATAAACTTCTAGAATGAATATATTTCTTGGGATGAAGAAACATTTCTCTGAAACTAGTTATTATTTCAGTTTCTTCTTTTGTTAACTTTTAGTGAGAGCTAAGTAAATATTTTATGTTATAAATAGTATGTATAGAATAATTCTTATTCTTATAAAATAACCTTTTCTATCTATTCAACGATCCATCCATCCATCATATATCTTCCTATCTAGAATGATGTTTACTAAATGTTAATTCAAACTGGTTATTTCTGGATGGCAGACTTTGGGTGATTTGTTGTTGTTTTTATAATTCTGTATTACCTAAATGTTTTATAATGAGTATGTTCCATTTAAAAAAAAGTAATTTTCTAAAATGCAAAGATAGATAGATAATCACATATCTAATAATTTAAATTGCCTGAATTATTGCAGTGGTAAGTATGAAAAAATTTACCAGGGGAAAAAAATCTACACATTTCACCTAACATAATCTAACCACTTCAGTTAAGTATTTTGCTCCTTCTCTGAATTTTGTGGCAGAGTCTCATTATTTTCCTATATAAACTGCCCATATTTTCTCCAATATGATCAATAAAGAAAAGTTTCAAAGTTGAAAAACATTAAGGTTGTCTTTTTAAAAATCCTGAATTTACTTCTCCCTTGGCTCCTTATAGTTTTTTCTGCCACTGAAATACCATTAGGTGATAACTATTGGGCATGCTTAAAAAACAGTGCAAGACTTGAATACTATAATTCAAAAAAACCTGTAGATAAACATGTCCCAATTCTAGGGAACATTGCCTTTCTCCTAGCAGAGGAACTTTCCTTTAGTGCTCTGTATCTACAGCACTTGGAAAAGCCAACTCAACTATGAAAGCATCTGCTTTACTCCTAAATTCCCACAATTCACGCAAATGTTGTCTGGATAATCTCTGTCCTTTGTTTTAGCATTTACATAGTCAATTCTATTTATTTGTAGATTCATTTTTTGTGAATACACCTACTTGCTAAAATGTATTTATAACTCCCAAATTAATACAGTAGTCCACCCTTATTCATGGTTTTACTTTCTATGGTTTCAGTTATCCACAGTTAACAATGGTCCAAAAATATTAAATGGAAAATTCCAGAAATCATTTATAAGGTTTAAATTAGTTTTCAATAGTAGCCTAACACTATGTCGTAATGCCCAAGTCATTCACCTCACGTCATCTCACCACATGGGCATTTTATCATCTCACATCATCACAAGAAGAAGGGTAAGGACAGTATAATAAGATACTTTGAGAGAGATAAAGACCACATTCACTTAACTTTTATTATAGTATATAGTTATAATTGTTCTATTTTATTATGCAGTTATTATTAATATCTTACAGTGCCTAATTTATAAGTTAAACTTTATCATAGGTGTGTATGTATAAGAAAAAAACATAGTGTATACAAGGTTTGGTACTACCCACAGTTTCAGGCATCCACTGAGGGTCTTGGAATGCATCTCCCCATGGACAAGGGGGGATTACTCTACTTGGGGTGCTTTTGCAGTCATTCACAGACATGTGCAGAGTGGCAAAAAATTTGAATCACCTTACATGTACTTTCTGGGTGAGACTGAACAAAGCTTTACTCTGTCTTCTTTTCAGCTGATGCTATAAACAAGTATCCTTTTTCACAGTCTATTTAGTGCCACGTTTTTTGCATTTTTGTGCAATTTTGCTGTTTAAAATGGCCCCCAATCATAGTGCTCAAGTGCTATCTAGTGTTCCTAAGTGTAAGAAAGCTATGAAGTGCCTTACAGAGAAAATACCTGTGTCAGATAAAGTTTCACTCAGGGATGAGTCATAAGCACTGTTGACTATGAGTTCAATGTTAATGAATCAACAATATATATTAAATAAGGTGATTTCAGACAAAAGCCTATATAAAACAAGGCTATGTACTGATTGGATGACAAAAATGTTATGACCAGAGGCTTGCAGGAACCTAAACCTGCATTTCCCCTAGGAGCAATGGCTCAATATTTGCTAATTCAATGTACATGGCAACTTTATAGAACATAATTACTGCAAATAACAATCAACTGTAAATCAACAGAAAAACCTACAAAATTGCATTAACACTGCTAAGAGTGGAGAAAAACTAATTTATTCACAGAATTATACCTTTAATGCTTAATAGTGTACTTAATTTGTAATAAAATCATTTGTAATTCAGTTACAACCTAATGTTTTCAGCACATGACAAGACTAAAAGCTTCAAATTTTGAAACCAGGTCTAAAATAGTTTTTAGAAATAAATTTAAATATTATCATTTTTCTAATATAAGGATAAAAACTGTTTTATACTACGGTGAAAATATTTTCAAAAAGAAGTTCAGAAGCTAAAGATGATTCAAAGGCTACTCAGAAGCTATGATAGTATATCAATATCAAATTCATTTCATAATGAGAGGACTTATAGGATTTATTGAGTTTTGTTTTTAGTGTATGCATTTTCCTCAAATGTTAGGTTTTACTGAATTTTTCTGAGTCACAGGGGAAATCTTACACTGAAATAATTAGTTATGCCAACAACAGCAGTGGTTATGTTAGCTCTGTCAATAATCTTATCCATAAAACTAATCTCCTTTAGTAATTAATCTCAAAAAAGGTATGTAAGAATTTGATGAAAAAATGGGTAGAAATATCCAAATACTATTGCCCACTCACAAAACACAAAAGTTATATCTTACGTTTAGTAATCATTCAATAAATGTCTGTTACTAAACCAATAAATGAAAATACTGTACCATATTTCAAACAGAGAAAAAGTCACTGGATAATTAATCAACTAATTTGATATACAGCAAAAAAGTTACCTTCTATATACTTTAAAAGCCTCTGAGGAGGTAATAAGGGGAATCGAATTGGGTCTAGCACTTCTACCACATGT
>RJWJ010043216.1:0-12683 GCA_004363605.1 Indri indri | reverse complement strand
CTTGAGGCAGGTACCCTTCCAGGGGCTGCTCTGTTACCCGGCAGCCTGCTGCCCAGTCCACTGTTCGATGGTGCAGAAGGGCAGGGGACCTACTGCAGACCCCTCCTCTATGTTGGCAAGGGAGGAAGACTCGCAGCTTCCACGGCAGCCAGGGACTGGGGGCGGAATGTAATTCTGTGAGGCCTTGGGCCACTTTGCCCTGGGAGCTGTGCTATTGCCCAGGCAAGGGCCAGGACAAGGACAGTCAGCATCCTCCACTCCGCCAGGCTGATTACGGCTCTTCCCTGCCACTCCCCACACCCCCCTCCTGCCAGCACCCCCGGGGAGAAGGAGCCTTCTCAATCCATGCCAGTTCCTCTCCTGTGGTTTGTTCTGAATTTTCAAACAAAGAGTAATTATGACAGATGTGGAGCAATCAGCATCGCTATGCTGGAAACGAGAAAGGGAAAGGGGCAGGCAGGACACGGGAGGGGAATCCGTCTTCCCTGGGAGGAGGAGCTCCCACCTCCACCTCCAGCAGCCGGCAGCCTCCCGACTTCCCCTGGCCAGAGCCCCTCCCCAGCGGCTTGCCACGCCTGGCAGGCAGGGCAAGGGCAAGACTTCTGACAGAGAATGCTGGCATCTGGGACATCCCAGCAGTGGCTGGGGGCTGGGGGAGTGTGCATGTAACCCTGCAGGCCCACCCAGAAGCGGCTCCCACCTTGGCCAGAGTTCTAAGCAGTTCTCTGTTGCCCACACTTTCCCAACCCTGCCCCGCACGCCCCCAGGCCTGTGCCTTATCGCTGAGGCACTAATACCGGTATGTTCTCCAGGGACTTGAGCCTCCAAAGACACTCAAGCCAGTGAACTTTGGGTCGGGCAGCCCTGGGTTTAAATCCCAGCTTCCCTACTTACTGTGTACCCTTGGAAGTGTTAATTAATCATTCTGGGCTTCTATTTACCCATGTGTAAAATAGGACTAGTAATTCCCATTAATGGAACTGTGGGAATTAAGTGAATTAACACATAAAGGGCTCGGCTCAGAACAGCGCAGCCTCCTATTACTGTGACTACATCTACTACTACTGGCTAGCTCGCTGCACGCAGCGGCACACGGGCAGCCCTCGAACTTGCTCAGCTCAGCATCCAGTGTGCTTCGGAAACTCAGGCCCTCTGCAATATGCCACGGATGTCAGGAGCCCGCTTCTAAGGCTGGTGAACAAGCCCACGCCCAGAACTCCAGCCACAGACAAAGCAGGGCAGCGCAAAAGGAAAACAGAAACATGCACATCAGCCTATGGGGGGAGGGGGAAAGGGGACATATAAAAGCGTCCCCCTTTCCAGCCCAGAGGGCAGTGAGGAGTGAGGCGCTGGGGAAGGCAGGATCCAGAAGCCTGAGAAATGGGACAGGCTCCCTCCCCTGCCCAGGCTGGGGGACCAGCCGTGTTCTTGGGCAGGTTACCCCCTCAGGGCCTCAGTTTTCAAGTCTGCGAAACGAGCAGTTTGGACCAGTTGAGTGCCAAGGTTTCTCCTGCAGCTCTGATCCTACCTGGAGACTGGGAAGACCTCTCGGGTCCTGAGGGGACGGGGAATTTTAGGATTCTTTTGCTGTAGCCTCCAACTCTGAAAGGGCTAGAACCTGGGGCTCTCTCACGGTGGGCGGCCCCCTCCTCTCCATTCAGGTGGTCTGGCCTCCATCTGCCCACCCCGAGTCCCTGGGGCCTCTTGATAGTCCCCCTCACATTCCAATGGCCTCGGGGGCAGCAGCCAGACCAGAAAGTCCAGTTCCTGCCCATTATCACTGCTTGCATCTGCACTGCAACCTAACACCAGCATTCCGGAGAGCGGCCGGCTGCCCCGCCACCCGGCTGCCCCGCCACCCACCGTGGTCAGTGTCAGTGTCCGGGCTCCGGGTCCAGGTCTCAGATTCCTCTCAGGGAAGCTCTGCCCCCGGGCCGGGGAGGCTGTGGACCCTTCCTTTGGGGTCGTCCCTGAACTTCGTCCTCCCAGTCGCTCTTCTCCTTGCTCCGTGCAGAGGGCTGAGCTCACCTACTTCTGCTCCCCAAGCACAGCAGGAGATGGTGGAGGAAGAGGAAGGGGGAGAGAGAAAGAGGAGCCCAGAAAGGAAGAAGGTATGGGGACAGGGCAGGAGAAACCAGAACCGAGGGTCACGGAAGACAGATACAGCAGCATGGCCTCGGTGGAAGGCAGAGGTGGAGGCCAGAGTGAAAGACCAAGGAGTAGGGAAACCAAGATCCAGAGGAGAAGGCGAGAAGGGTCGGCGGGAGGCGCTGGCATGTGGGTTCTCTGCATCACGTTGCCCTCCCTCCCTGGCCCTGGCTTGCTTGCACTAAGCCCACCACCACCCCCTGCATCTCCCTGCACTCTGGGGTCTGCCAGCAGCCCCTCCTGCTCACGCCGGCCCTTCCACCTTCTCTGGGTCCCACATCTTGTGTCCCCCTCCTCTGGAAGCCCACGGGGATCCCTCTCTTCTGCTCTCTCCTTACGTTCGAAGGCAGTAACAGAGGGCTCGCACTTCTTGGCACAGAGTGAACAAAGCTAGGGGCAGAGGGAGCAAGCTCTGAAATCAAGGAGACGTTCTTTTCAAGGGGGGGTGGAGCAGCACGGGCTGCAGGGCCACTGGAATTGCACCCAGATTCGGGGCACCTCCCTAATGAATGAGAAAGCTATGGCCTAGACTCCTGGAAGAGCTTATGGCTGTGGCCACATGCCCACAGTGTAAGCTCCACCCTCCACCCAATGACCCTGGGCTCGCCTCCCTCCTCTCTCCCTTCAGTGGGCCGGGAAGGATCAGCCCCTCACCCAGCCCGCTGACAGATAAAATGATCTGTCACTGCCTCTCGCCCTGTAGTGGTTCTGTCTGCTCTGCGCTCTAGCCTGGCCACGCTGCGCAAGGGAAGAGGGGTTCCCGTGGGAAAGCTCTTTGAGGAGAGGTGGAGCCCAACCCCAGGCCCCATGCACATCCTGAAGGCACACACCACACCGTGTGCTCAGGTACCCGTGCAGGTCCACGTGGCAACACACACTCACTTGCTACTGGTCTCCACGTTCCTTGTTTGCAACTAGGCTACGGCCAGAGAAACGTAAGGTGCCATAGGTCAGTTACACAGGCAGACATTTCTGGTGGAATCACTCAGTCCAGTTTAAACAAAGACAGCAGTGAGCTGTTTGGTTTTCCATCCTGGGTACCCTTCTGTTCCATTCTACTCTTACTGAAGGCTGTGAAGCGACTGCAGAAAAGTCTCTCTTTCTATTTCTCTCTCTCTCACACACACACACACACCCCCCAGCCTGCAGGGACTCTGCAGAGGAGAGGGGAAGGCAATACAAGAAGGCCAGGAGTGAAAAAGTCCTTTCTCCCTGGGGTTGGGGAGGGGACAGAGGGTTAAGGGGGGCCGGGGCCTGTTTCATTTGCAGGCTGCAAATGCCTCTCCTATTCACCGGCCCACATTCCCAGCCAAGGCGCCTGGCCGCTGACAATGCCGGGAACAGGAACAGAGAAGATTTGCACATTGTGTTTAAGGGGCCAGCTGGCTGCCCGCGACAGTGGAGCCAAGGTGTGGGAACCAGAAGCGCTCGGCTTCCACACTCACGTCCTGCGGGTGGGGGTGAGGGGAAGGGGGGCCGCCCCCCACAGTTGGGGCCGATGAGCCTGGGGACACAGGCCTCATCCAGCCAGAGAGTAAAGTCCAAGGCAGGAGCCCCAAGACCCAGGCACGGAGGGGGCACCGAGCAATCCAGTCCCTGGTTCGCACCCCATCTGGCGAGGAAGAGAATCTCAGTTCCTCTGGAGATCGACACGCAGCAGCGGCGCCCCATGGTCCTGCCCTGCGCGCAGCACGCTCCCTGCGCATCCGCCCTGTTGTCCAGCTTCTGTCCCTTGGAGCTGTGCTATCAATTACGGGCGGGGTGGGGGAGCAACAGAGAGGCAGGGAGAGAAACAGGAGAGACAGAGAGACAGCTTTGTCCCAGGAGGCCACATGTTCATTTAGTCTCCACCAAGCTCCACAGGCAGGGGACACGAGAAATACAAAAGAAAGAGAAACCCTTTAGAAGCTTAAAATCTAGTTGAGGAGACAGATGGAACATCCAGCCGCAAAACAGTTACTTAACGTGAGCAGCCGTCACTGAGAGGAAGGTTTAGCCCGAATGCCACAGACCACAAATGCTCCTGCCTTAGGAAGGGGAGAAGAAATGACTGTGTGCTGAATGGCTTTGGGGAGGGATGCGATAGCGGAAGAACAGGGGCAGGAACAGAATGGGAAGGGGCCCGGAGAAGGCAGGTGTGCCCTAAGGCTGGCCGGTGACAAGGAAGCCTTAATGCCTTAGAGCGGAGGGGAGCCTCGGTCCAACACCACAATCTTACGACGTGAAAAGCAAAGCCCAGAGAGGGTGGGTGACTTGTGCACAGCCACACAGGACCCTTGATGTCCAGGCAAGGGCCTTACTGTCACACCCCACAGCTTCTCAGGAGTGTCGGACGGGGTCAGTTTGTGGAGTGCCGCCTGGCAGGCAAAAGGGTCTGAACCTCACCCATTTGCACCTACCTCTGGGCCGTGGCTGAGTACAGGTGAGCTCCCAGCATAAGGGCAGGCCTAGGTATGGCCACTTACTCGTCACACCAGTGGCGCTTCAGCTGCGGGTGGGCAGCTGTGTGTGTTTGAGGGGCAGTCGGGGAGACTTCCCGCCTCCCTCGGCTGCGCCAGGAACACCTCCCTGCACAACCACTGCCCTACGCAGGGCCCCCCAAATATCAGGCTGCATTCCCCAGCAGCTCCTGCCCAGAATTCCGACCCCCACCCAGACCCTGCCCCGGGTCCGCACAGCCACGGATCCTGCTGCCGAGAGAGGATTCCAGAGTAGCTGGCTCAACCACCTCCCCTCAGACAGGCTGAGAACGACTCCGACTTCGGAAGCAGGAACCAAGGGCCTAAGAAGACAGGGGACTTGCTGCGGTGGGGACAGCAGGGATGTTCTCCCCTCTGCCTTGCCTCACTGCCTCCTAGGAGCCTCGGGTCACCGAGCGCCCTCCTGGGAGTAACACCACCGCTAAAGGAGCTCAGAACTTAACACCTGACATCTGTTCCCCCCCAGAATAATAGTTACTAGTTAACATTATTACTCTGTCTCCGTGTTCTGTGCACGCACATTATCACAGGTCGCCCTCACGACAGTCCTCTTTGGTAAGTAACATTTCCTCCCATGTTAAAGATAAGGAAACTGAGGCTCAGAGAGGTTAAGTGACTTGCCCCAAATCCCGTAGCTAGTGGGTGGTGGGGCCAAGGCCCAAGCCCACCAAGCCCAGGTTTCTTTGCCACCACGACCCACACTTATAACCACTGTTGGGCCCACGCAGTCAGGATGGCCCCAGGCTGGGTGCTGGGGCAATCCTGGCACTGTGAGAACTCAGCCAGGCTGGACCTCATCCTAAATTAGTGGCCGATACCTAGCACAATACTGAGCATTGCCCAGATGCCCTGCCCTGTGCCAGGTGGTCTACACCCATCACCTCATTTAACTCCCCCGTGGCCCACACAGACCGAGGGAATCAGGCCCATCTTTTCAGATGAGGCACCGAGGCTCAAGAGGGTTAAGTAGATTGTGCTAAGGGCATGCGATCGGTGAGTAGCAGAGCTGGGGTTCAAACCCACCTAGGTCTGGCCCTGAAGCCCTTGTTCTGGGGACTTCACGATGCTGCCCACAGACCCCCAAAGAAGAGATTATGACCTGGGAGTGGTCTCTCCTCTAGTGCCCTGCTACTCCAGCGGTCCCCAACCTTTTTGGCAGCAGGGACCGTTTTCATGGAAGACAATTTTTCCACAGACTGGGGGAGGGGGGAGGGTGTTGGGAGGAGCGGGTGTGGCGCAGAGCTCAGGCGGTGATGCACCGCCCGTTTCCTAACAGGACACAGAGCGGTAATGGGCCGTGGCCTGGGGGTTGGGGACTGCAGTGCTGCTCAGATATGGCCTGTGCGCCAGCAGTGTTGGCATTACCTGGGCTCTTGTTAGACATGCAGAAATCCAGCACTTGGCCAAGACCTACGGATTCAAAATGGGAATTTTATCGAGCTCCCCAGGTGAGTCACAGGCTCAGTAAAGTTTGGGAAGCCTTGCACTAGATCACAGAGCTGCTCGCTCCACTTCCTCAAGAACTAAGGCCAGGAAGTGAGGGGCAGCCACTGAGGGCAGAAGGGGACCTGGGGCCGGGTCCTCCCATCATTCCCCCTCCTTGCAGCTGTCCCATACCTCTTCAGAGTCATCCCGGTATACGAACCTTAAGCGTGAGTCAATGTACACGTTCCTACAGGGTTGGCACATCCGGAGGTTCAGCAGAGTGTCTCACAGGCCAGCCCATGTCTTGAGGCTTGGGAGAACCCCCAGGCCCTCCCAGGAAGGGGTTAAAACAGAACAAGATACACTCTGGCTCCAATATTCCACTCCCCGATAGATTTCCCTGGAGGGCTCCCTAAACGAATCCCAGGGAGGGAGAAAGCCGGGGCTGGGGCAGAATGAGGCCGTTTGCTTTTGCTGGAGATTAACCTCCACGGCAGCCAAGATTGCATTTATAGGCTGGCTCGGTGAAGCTGCTTGTAGGCGGAGAATGCAGCGCGGGCTCCGTTGCAGAGTGCTCCCTATTGTCAGGCACAGTGTGGGGTGTGCTGGCCCTCACGACCACCCTACAAGGTAGGAGTATAAGCACGTTCCCTGGGTGAGGAAACATTAACTGGTCCAGGGTCTCATTGTTACCAAGTCTCAAACTATACGCACGTGGAGCTGCAAGGCAGAGAATCCAGGGGTCCTGGGAGCCACCCCATCCTAAAAGGTAAACACTTGGAACTGAAGCCGCTAGGAACCAGCCTGTGGTACAGCCACCCTGGTTAGGCCACCTTTCAAGGACAGCATTTGAGCCTCCTGGGATGGAAGGGGCTGCATTCCTTGTCATCGGCCTCAGCCCCGGAGCTCAGCTGACCCGGCAGTCCTGCCCAGTAGACCCGGATGCCCACCTGTTTCACTGGGTTAGTGCACTGGTGGACCGTGTGTCTGCGAGGGGTGCTTAGCCTGTCCCTCCCCAGGGGCCCCTGTGGAGCAGGCAGGAGCAGCAGCGGGTTCCAGAGGGCTCCTCACACCTTTTCAGAAAGGCACCCTCCCATGTCACACAACATCTGCAGTGCCGGCGGGCACATGGGCAGGGAATTATTACCGAAGGAGGAAACCCAGGCAGCTAATCAGCTTTGGAGGTTTCTAGGGACATCAGCCTGTGAAGTGAGAAGAGGCGATCCAGCCACAGATCCAGCCACACCATTGCTTGGCACCCGAGCATTCCCCAGGGGGCCACAGCCTTGTGGGGGGCGGGGGAGAGGCCATGTCAGACTGCCTGTGCTTCCAGGCAAACCCCCCAGCTGTCTCTAGGACCCCAAAGGATTAACTAGGCTGACCCTACCCACAGCTCAATTTCTTGTCCTGTACTGTTAGGCGTTTAAGAAAACCAAACATCTTGAAGGTATTACCATTTATAGAAAAGCACGTTTACAATCAGCTCTCTATATAAGCCCCTGGGGATTTATCTCCCAGGATTCTAGGCTGGTGTTGCCAAGGCCTCAGCAGGGGCCATCTACCTCTCAGCGTTGACACAGGCCATGGTGGGTGCAGGGAGCATCTCTCTGAAGAGCCTCATCCCCCCAACCCGCAAATCTTCCCTGGGTCCCCACCCTCGGTCCAGGCTTCTCCTCCTCACACCCAGCCATCTGCTCAGAGGCTGCCCCAGCCTTCCCCAACACCACTGGGGGGGCCAGGAGATGAGTGTGGCTGAGCCAGAAGTGATCTGGTCTCAAAGTCCAGGGCTGCCTCCCAGAGAGCTCCATATGGGGGCCTGGATCAGCCTTCCTTAGAACAAAGGGGCATCTTAAACCCAGCGAGAAGTCTCCTGCCTCAGACTGACGCATCATTCACCAGCCGTTCAGAGCAACTGTGTAAATGCCCTCAGAGCCGGGAAGAAACTTGTCAGCAATCAGACAGGAAAGAGGCAGATGCTGCGTACAAGACTCAGGCTGCCTACACTGCAGTCCTGGTTCTTCTGCTTACCCAATGTCACTGAGTCCCCCTAAGGCTCAGTCTTCTCATCTGTAAAAGGGGGATGATAACGGCCTATCTCCCAATCTCCCAGGGTCTTTGTGATGACTAAATGAGATAATTCATGTAAAGCACTTGGGCGGGGTGCCCGGCATGCAGCAAGAACTTAAAAAGAGTTAGCTAGAATTATTATCGGCAATCATCAAAGCAGCCTCTTTAAGGGACACTTCCTTCCAGAAACACAGAGATAGGGGATGGAGCACATTTTCCACTTGCCAAAACTTCTGCCCTTTCTCAAGAACAGTGCTTCTCAGCCAGGATCCCCCACCACCACTGTCCGCAGCTTGCCACCTCCCAGGCTACACGGAGAATTTTGATTTATGCAACACACTCCCAGTGTGCACAGATTAAACAGCAAGAACAGAATTTTTGCAGCACAGGCAGTTAAAGCACAACCATCACTGTCATCACCACGATAACTGGTGGTCCAACAGCGCAAGCAAAGCACAAATCTGAAGCACCTGGCCTGGCCTTTTCTCTCCTATTCAAAACAGCACATTAGTATGAAGGTGAGCAGGAGGGATGTCATCACCGAGGTGACCCTGAGATTATCCGACCATATTGTTTACAAGCAAACTGTTGACAAGTTTCAGAACTTCATTCCTGGTATAGTGAGGTCTCATCCCACCCAAAAGTTCCGAATTAATTCAAGCACATAATTAAAATTGCATGTAGCCAAAATTACCCTTCAAAAATCTCTTAAATCACTCATAAAGTATGGCGATTGTTTATCTTTAAACACAAGCATCAGGCCCGGCACGGTGGCTCACGCCTGTAATCCTAGCACTCTGGGAGGCCGAGGCGGGCGGATCGTTCTGAGCTCAGGGGTTCGAGACCAGCCTGAGCAAGAGCGAGACCCCGTCTCTACCAAAAAATAGAAAGAAATTAATTGGACAGGTAAAAATATATATAGAAAAAATTAGCTGGGCATGGTGGCGCATGCCTGTAGTCCCAGCTACTCGGGAGGCTGAGACAGTAGGATTGCTCGAGCCCAGGAGTTTGAGGTTGCTGTGAGCTAGGCTGACGCCACGGCACTCGCCCCAGGCAAGGGAGTGAGACTCTGTCTCAAAAAAAAAAAAAAATAAACACAAGCATCATACTCAATGAACTGGGATGCTCACAGTATCACAGGCACACGGAAACTGACACATGCAGACCCCAAAATTGGGTAAAGCTTTCTCCCCCACTCCCCTGTGAGTGTTCAGCTACATTCTCATCAGTTTACATTCCAGTCCATCAAGTGACCATATGATATAATTCCACCACCGCGAATCACTGCTATGGACCTCTCAGCTGACCCATGCTGAGAAAGAGTCCTCCAGAAGGCTGCGTAAGATGGGAGTGCTCCTCTTGCCCCCATGCCCCAGGCTGACCCTGGATCACCAGTGTGGCTTACACAAAGGGAAAACAAGGGACGTCCACTTACTTGCAGCTTGGACGCGAGCCTTCCGGCTGACCACCAGCCCGAAGCGGTTCTGAGCCACGCACTCATAGTCGCCCTCATCCGAAGAGCTGCCTCCCCGCTCCAGCCTGAAGTGACGGATCATCAAGGACCCATTGGCCAGCAAGGTGGAGTGGGGACTCTCTGGCAGCTCCACCCCGTTCTTCCTCCAGGTGATTCGCACTGGAGGGGTCCCCTCCACCCCGCAGCCCAGCACTACAGGCTGCCCAGGGACTACGACATCGTCGCTTGGCTCCACAGTGAATGCCAGCTCAGCAGAGTGGCCACGACCTGCATCGGGGAAGGGGCGATGGGAGGCAATGGAGATGTTAGCATGGAATGAGCATGCAGGGAGAACTCCACACACGAGGATTGCAAGTTCCCTGTGTGCCCCATCCCCATGTTTCTGGAACGTTAATAGGAATCCCTACTACACATAGAACATGCAGTATTTCACTCAGTCATCAGACCAGCTCAGAGACATGGATATCATTTGTACCATTCCCTCTTTCACAGATAAGGAAACTGAAGCCCAGGGATTTAAGTGACTTGCCCAGGAATTCACAGTTAGTTGCAAATCCAGGACCCAAAAGCGAGACTGACTCTTAACACAGCTGCTGCCACGTCTGTGGTCACCCCGGACAAGCACTGAAGTTTCACAGACTTGCAGGGGAGGACCTCAGAGAAAGTATTGGACATGTCCTGGTTTCCCATTCCTCATCTGTTTAAATCAAGGAACAACAATGTGGCTTGTGTCACAGGATTGTATCATATGATTAACAAATTCAAAGGCACTATGAAAAGTTAAAAGTTCTAAAAAAGTACATAGTGAGAGAGTAACAAATCATGCTTCTTTTTGCTGGCAAAACCATCTGAGGCCTGGTCCGATGCCTGGCAGGGAGAAGGGTGTGTGGCTCCAGGACCCAGGGTACAAGCTAGGCTGTGTCCCCACTGCCCCTCCCCTAGGATGCTCTGGTGTTGGTCCTTCTGCCTTTGTCATAGGGAGAGATGACGAGTAGCAAGCACCAACTAAGGCTTTCCAAGAAGAGGGGGTCCCTAGAATCTTTACTCCCAGCCAACCTTACCATTCCTGCAGGAGAAGAGGAGAAATGAGCTGGAGAGGAGGGGTGGGGGAAGAGAGATCAGGGAACCAGGAGAAGCCAGGCAGGAGGGACTAGCACGCCAGGCCCAGGCATGATGCCAAGAAGCCGACTTCAGCAAGCAACTTACCAGACCAGTTACAACTTCACTCCAGGAGGAATGAACCCGCTTGGTCTGAAAGGGCAGCCACAGACCCTTCCTCACCTTACCAGGGAACTAGCCATGCTGGAGCTGACCCCTCCCCGACAGAACAGAGCCCTCCTGGATGGGGAGATGGGGGAGTGCGTGGGGCGAAAAGGAGGAGGGGACCTAGGGTGATGGGCCTGTGCCCCCACTCCAGGGATGTGTAATGTTTTAAGACATTTGGGGATCACAACTCCTTCGAACCCCCACGTCCTGCGTTTCAGCCGCCTCAGCCCCCAATCCAACTCCGGTATAGCCACGGGGAGGATAAAGTTTCTCCTAGATGCGGACGCGATATTCTACTTCTTGGGAGGGGAGAGGAGAGAGAATAGCCTAGATGAATGACTGCTGGGAACTTGAGGTGGGAGGGGAAAGGAACTAGATTTTCACCCCTCTCCCGTGAGATGCGTCCATTACAGCCACTGAGGGAACAGGGTGGTGGCGACCCCACCCCGCGAGCCAGGGACAGGGTCTCTCCGCGTGTGCACACTCCGGGAAAGCAAGGGGCGCGTGGGCATCCCCACGGCTCGCTCTCGGCGGCTTCTCCTTCCCTTCCTGGCTCCCAGGCTCTCTCCCGGGTCGCCCTCTCGCCACCCGCCATCCGTTGGGAACCTTCCTCCTCTTCCTCAGTCTGTCCCGCGCACCCTCAGCCCAGTCCCAGCTCGAAATCCAGGACGTACCCTCTCCGCCCGGCGCAGCCCGCTGGGTCCCAGCCTCCGCCCCTAGTCTGCTGTCTCCCGCCTCGGCCGCCTCAATGTCCCCGGCTGGGCACTGTGCACCCCAGCTCGCCCACCTGGGACGGGGCTCGGCCGTGTGGTCTCCCCTGCTCGTTTCCCTCTGTCCCCAACGCAGCCCGCCCCCGCCAAGCTCCCGCTTTGCAGCACTCCTTGCCCCCTGGTCCGGGCTCCGGGTCCTGCCCTAAGCCCTGGAGCCGCAGCGGAGCGAGCCCCGCCGTCCCTCCTGGGGGCTCCGTCCTCGGCACCCCCTTTCGGCCCCCAGCAGCCCGGCCTTGGTGTCCTCTCCCCGTCCCGCTCCGCTCCGTCCGCTCTGTCCCTCCCGCGCGGGGTCCGCCCGCAGGTCCGCGCCGCTTTCCCGGGTCCGCCCCTTGCGCCCGCGCACTCCCCTCTCGCCCTTCCCGGGGCTCGGTCCGCCTCCGCCCAGGCCGCGGGCGCCCTCGCTCACCCTCGCTCGGCACGGGCAGCAGCAGCGGCAGCAGCAGCGGCAGCAGGAGCCGGGGCCGGCGCGGCGCAGGCGGGCGGCGCGGGGACGCGGCGCGCGGCGCAGCCATGGGGCTCTCGGTCCGCTCGGCTCGGCAACGCGCGGCTCCCGGGCCTCTCGCGGCTCACAGCGTCCCACGGGGCCGGCGCCGGGGCCGGGGCCGGGGCTCCGGCCGGGGCCGAGCCCGGGCGGCGGGGGGCTGGGGCCGCATGCCTCCTAGGAGCGCGGGGCGCGCAGGGGGAGCGCCGCTTGCGCCATCTTGCACCCACCGAGCGATCTGTCAGCCCCGCCGGGGAGCGCGCTCCGCACTCGCACCGCCGCGCCCGCACCGCCCTCCTCCCCTGCCCGCCGCCCCCTCCCCTCCGGTCCCCTCCCCCAGCCCCCTCTCCCCGGAGGCCCTGTCTGGGGAACAAAAGAGCCGGGGAGCGCTTTAAGCGGCCGGACATTCCCGGCTGCGCGGCGGACGCGCCCCCTGCGCTTTGAACTGTGGCTGGAGCGCCCGGCGCCAGTCCCGGGCTGCAGCCGCGTGTCCTCTCCCTGCCGGCCAGCCCGGGATGTGGGGGGCTGCGGAAGTGGGGACCCGGCGGACTGGGGAGTGGGTCCGGGCTGCG
>RJWJ010043215.1:0-12685 GCA_004363605.1 Indri indri | reverse complement strand
TTAAGAGGCAACTCTCTCAATCACATGGGAGTTTGACAATTCAAATCGTTGCTCTGTACAATTGTAAATTTTCTAAAGCAAACAAACAGGGATAAAAATGTTAGCAAAAGCGATGGCCTTGTTTCCAAAATGTCCAGGGGTAAATAAAAAATGTAAGGGCTAACCAGCTCATTATTTTTGATTTAAGAACCAAGAATTACTGTATGGCAAAATGTAGAACCTAGAGAACAAAAACAGGGCAAATATGAAAAAAAAAAAACTCTTGCCTCTGGTCAACAATGGCAAGTAGTTTTGGGAGGTAAAAAAGAAAGCACCTTTATCACATTGGTCTATCTCCACATTCTGTTAAATAAACTCATTTATATTTTAACCAAGCTTAATGTACTTTAATAGTGTATACACTATAACAATTTCCCAAACCTTTTATTATTTTGTATAATTAAGAGATTCATTTTTTTTTATTCTGAGGAATAAGTATGCACACTTTTCTTAAACTGCACCTACTATTCACCTATGATGAATATAAAATAAATGCTAGCTTTAGTGTGTACATCGAAGTTTTATAAACTGCTTTATAAAACTTTATAAAAAGCCATAGATGAAGGGATACCAAATACTTTCATATCCATTAACCCACACAGCATACTTACATTTAATTAGATTGCATAAGCAATTCCATTTAGGACATATTTCAGATTTCCAATGCCCTAAGGGAGAAGAAACTTACAACTCAATTGCCTCGCCAACACAGACCAATATTCTAGCAGCCAATATTTGATCATGAAGAACAGAATAAGCAATAGAACCATTTATGATGAAAAAATATGGAAAAGAATGGCCTTGGAGTACAGGGGATGGTGAAATCTAAAGCCCTGGGACAGCCTGCATGTGCAAGAAGAGATGGAGAAACATTTCTTAGGAAGGTTTTGGGCAGAGAAAACCCCGGCAAGCTTTGTTCCAAAGTTGATAGTTGAACTTTGGTGCTTCCTACACCGCTAAGATTCTAAATAATTTCCATCAGGGACTTACTCCTCAAACAACTTCAAAAAATTACACAATGTAAGTATAAACTTTATCCTGGATACACAAAAGAAGCTCAAAGCCAAGTCCCTCACTTCCTTTCCACAAAAATGTAGCCCTATGGATGTTCCTTCCTTGACATACAAGAATTTCTGCCTTTTACATCAACCTAATTCACTTTTCTCATCTTTGTTGCTTAGAGTCAAAATACTAGTGATCTGTGGGCCATTTGAGGTATACAGTTGTGTTTTCTTTGACTTACAAAAGGAATCAAAATTTAAATTGGAATAACTTACCTTTAATATCTATAATTTGCTGTTATTGTGAAAAACTTGGAGAATCTTCTGTTATGCAAGGTTCCAAGTGTATAGAACCTAATAGATCTTCCTTCCACATACTACACAGAACTACTCTTAGTGACCACCACGGCCCATGTTCTATGCAAGTGAAATCAATACTAACTTCAATCATTTGTCTTAAAATTTTTAAATTTTTAAAATTTTTCATTTAAATAATCTATTTATAGAAAAATAGTTCATTATAATAGCATCATTAGAGATTAAGATTACGTTGTGTGCCATAATTTAATTCTACATAATTTAGGCTCATTTCTATTTGACATGAGGTTAAAGTGATTTAAACAAAAAGGAAAAACACAGTTAGAATAGAATTATTTTTCCTTAAACATGTTGTTCATTTCCCTAGAAACTAAGGGTTACTTTGAACAATTTAATATTTTTTATCATCGTTAATGACAGTAGCATCCTGGAATTTAAACAGTAATTGAGGGGCCAATAACCTTTACACAGTTGTTTTTCCTTGTACAAAGTGCCTTAACTTGCTGGTCTTTTTGACTTCTGTCTGCTTTGTACAATTCTCCTGTCTCTTGTCTTATAATCACTCCATTAGCTCCTGAAATCCCCATATATATTGGGCTCCATTTCGTCAAGAAATGAAGAAAGGAAGATTGTAAATGGATAATATATGCTTAAATGTCAATAATATTCTAGATAACTTGGGGATATAAGTAACAGCCTATTTTCTTAATTTTTAGAAACTTTTCTATTTGCTTATCATTTCTCAGCTATATATCCAGAAGGTTTGTAGTTACTGACTTTTTAGAAAATGATTCACTGGCACAAATGCAGAAAAGCAGAATGCATTGTTGCATATATAGTTTCACCAGTAACAAACAGAGCCAAATTGTTTTCTATTACGATGACAGTTCTCTTGCAGTAGCAATAATAATAGAGTTAAAATACATGAGGAATTGGGTGTGATTATCTTTTACATCAACTTAGGTCTAATATTGGCAAATGAGTGGATAGTTTCATTTACTGCCTTCATGATTCATGAACAAACTCTCTTCACCATGTGTACACTTTCCACTGGAAATAACTTAGAATGACTTGATGTTGACTTGGAATAGTAAACTATGGAATGACAATAAATGAGTTTGTAATCATGATTTTGATGCTATGCAATATCTATAAGCAATCTAGCCAGAAGAGCACTAATGTTTGTGCTGTGGTTTGAATATCCCCTCCAAAACTTATATTGAAATTTAATCACAAGCATAATGGTATTAAGAGGTGGGGCTGCTAGGAGGTGATTAGGCCACGAGGCATCCACCTTTCTGAACTGATTAATGTCATTAGTGCAGGGGTGGGTTTGTTATCAGGAGAGCAAGTTGTGACAAGAACAAGTTCAGCCCATCACAGCATGGTACGACACAGTAAGAAGGCCCTCACCAGACACACCAACACCTTGATATTGGACTTCCAAACTTTCAGAATTGTGAGAAATAAATTTATTTTCTTTACAAATTACCCAGTCCGTGGTATTCTGTTATAGTAACACAAGATGAACTAAGTCATAAAAAGATTTAATTTTTTCAGCATTTAAGAATCGAATTAGTATGATATAAAATTGTAGAATAAAAGGAAAATGTAGTCTTTCTATACACTGAAAAACAGAACTGCCAATTGGGCTAAAAGTTATTTGCTTGATGTCAACATTGATAATACTGTACAACCTGTTTAAAATAGTAGACTTATTTTAATATCTGATAAGCTTGTGCAGCCAATTTTAATTTATAGAATTTTCTTTATAGAACTTCTCTTACGGTTAGATTTGCTTTGTTCCATAAGTGTACAGCCTGCTATACAAAACCATAGTTTCTTTTACTCATTTACATTTTCTTTTTCCTTTTTTCATATTTCAGAAGTAACAACCCTTTGATGTAGGATTATTCTGGGATTCGGTGATGAAGGCTATCAAAGAAAGAAATAACAGACATTTATTTACCATAGCAATAAGACTATAATGAAGAATAATGGTTGGACAGAAGTGCCTAATAGAGAGTAACTGCTTAAAACCAAATAGTTAGAACTATCCCTTCCATAAGGCATGTGTACTAGATCCTTCTTCTTTTTTTATCCAAGAAAGTATATTGTTATTCTGATTTTATTTAAATGTGTATATTATATAGGTATTGTTTTTGTTATGTGACTTATTTGAAAGTCCCAAAATACTTATCATAGAACTAAGAAAGAGAGAAAAAGAGAGACAGAGAGTCTGAGAATTAAATCCAGAAACATCTTAAACCAGTGTCCTAGTTTAGAAGCATTGAAAAAACCATGGTCAAAGGATAGGCCCAGTAAGAATTTCAATATTTAATAACATTCTCTCTCAAAGATTTACAAGAGCCAATACTGTCCATGGCAACGATTTATTGGAACATCTTTACATCTATGATATAGCCCCACATCCACAACATCTTGGGAATCTTTGACTTTGCCCCAGTCGAACTCTGTCATCTAGGCTGCTTGATCTCTGCATCTTAGTCTGTCTCTTCTCAACATGGTGCAGTCTCATATCTGGAGTTCCAGGCATGTCAGACCTTCTACTATGAGCTATTCCATAAAGAGTCTATGCTTCTTCCGCTCTGATTGTTCTTCTTGCAAAAACTTCATGCTACTTTAGACCCTTTTCTCCAGAGAATGTGTAAGAAGAAAGATAAATTGGCTAAAAGTGGAGGGTTGTAAACACTTGGAGGTCAAAAAATTTTTTCACATTGTATTTTGTTTAAACTTTGGAAATTTTGATAAAGACATGTTGGATATTTTGTCCATGAGTCCAAAGTCTCTTTTACTAGCCATGTGTGCAACTTTACCTGGGACCCTTTGGAGGTGTGCAGGGTAACGTTTGGCTAACTCCTTTTTATGAAGAGTAGTTTCCACTTATCCATAGGGAATATGTTCCAAGATCCCCAGTGGATGCCTAAACCACAGATAGTGCTGCATCCTTTATATACTATGTTTTTTCCTATGCATACATACCTATGATAAAGTTTATTTATGAATTGGGCGGAGCAAGAGATTAACAACAATAACTAATAATAAATAGAATAATTATAACAACGTGTTGTAATAAAAATTATGTGAATGTGGTTTCTCTCTCTCTCAAAATATCTTAATGTTCTGTACTGACCAATTTTCAGACCCTGGTTGACTGTGGGTAACTGAAACCGCAGAGAGCAAAACCGCGGATAAGGGGGACTACTGTAATTGGTAACTATAAGCAAAGAAAATATCAACAAAACATTTAATCTCCTGTTCCTCCAAACTTAGTGGTTTTGACGATAGGAGAAAAATAATTCCGGGAAGCAACTTCTAAATTCTCTTCAATATCGTAATTGTTTCAAATGAAGGACCAATCTCTACATCCATGCCCTTTCTATCCTAATCATGCTTGAACCAGAGAAACTCTGGGAAAGGAGTGACCAACTGCATTCATTGTTCCTTTCCATGACATCCTCTACCTCCCGAAGGCATGTGAGGATCTGAAACACCCAAATTGGTTTACACTCTGGCTCTGAGTATGGATGTGTCCTGATAAGAAATGGAAAACTTCTTTACTGAGTCTATTGTGACATCCTTTGTTGATGCTGTTTTAAAATTATCGAGACACCTCAGAATCATTTTTCATTTCCCCAATTTATTGACAGCCCACAGAATCTTTCTAATTTTAAATCCATAAGGGCCCTTAGAATGGGCCTTCTAATCTCTCATAGAGTGGTATCATTTGCCTCTGAATCTGTCCAGTTTTGTATAATGACAATGGTATGTTCTAATCATAATTTAAAATCATGTTCTCTTCCTGTTGACACATCACTGCCTAAATATGTATGCAAATTCCGAGAATTAGTTTGAACCAGTGATTGCAAAACTTGTTTAATGCTATTCTATAGTTGCTGTAAAGCAGCCAAGGACTCTGATTTGGCTGGCAGAGGCAGGTCTTTAAATAGTCCCAGCCTAACCGCCCCTGGCTTCTCTCTTGCCAGTAGGCTTCAGTGTCATAAGCAATTCAGAGTCCAATGAAACTAAAAAATATATTTCTGGAAGGCTTTTTTAGACATTCTCACTTATTGAACATAAATTATATGTTTTAAGTTTATCTAAATGCATTTTCTCCTCAAAATGTAATTCTACACTAAACATGGTCTATACACTAGCTTGAGCACTTTCTAGTTGTTGTCAGGAACGAACCTATCTTATCCTGTGTCTACTTTGCCTCTGTACAATATAAGCTTGGTTTTAATGGTAATTGTGATGAAAATGTAACCCTGGTTTAGACTGAGGATAATGTAATGAATGAACCTCAAAGTGCTGTTGAGGATAAAGACCAGAGAAGGAAAAAACCTAGCAGAGCCCAGGGTGAGAAAGAACTTTATATATCTCCACCTGTTAAATCTGTAATGTTTCAAATATACACATGTGTGTAAGTGCATTTAGCATACATACCCACTGGGGAAATATTCCCATCTCACAGAGTATAAAAATCTTGAAAGATACAGATATATATGCAAATGTGAGTGTTCTATAAATGCAGCTCAGTGACTCTATAAGAAAATTAAGTATAAATTCAAAAAAAAAAAAGCAAAACAAAACAGTTATTTAAATCCTATGATTCAGTAGAGGATGTATTTAGCAACAGAGATTATTTGGCAATAGACATTAATAAAGTGAGCCAAAAACAAGTTGAATCACAATAAACTTGCTAGTTTGGCTTAATAAAGGATTTGCTATGCCTTTCTTTTAAGAAGCCCCCAAACCTTTAAAAATGAGTGCTCATCATACTGGTAAAATAGGATACCCACATATTTTATTACTACCAATTAAAAGGTACAGGAGTGGAGAAATTAAGAGCATTTAAGAGCAGAATTAAAAATAACTTTCATTTGAAAGTTTAGCTTGCTTAAAGAAAAATATGAAAAACATGTTCACGGATTATTTCCCTTAGACTTTTAAGACAAAGATGATTACATACTACATTATAATATCTGGCAGAGGTTCATTTGATCACCATATTTTTAGAAATTTAATGTAAAAGAGAAATGCAAAACATTTATGCTCTAGGTCGCTATTTACATTCATTGCGATGACATTCAAATAACTCTGGCAGCTTTCTGAGTAGTTGGCAGTTTCTACAAAATATGCCAAGGAAGAAGCACAACATTACCACTGTATTTCACGTCACATTTTTCTAAAACACAAATAGTGAACTTTCACCACATGCTATTGTACAGCACTGCTATGGCAACATCTTTGTAGAGTTCCTGAGCTTCTTTGAAAAGTAGGATCTAATCAGCACAAAGGGAGATAAAATGTCATCGTTACTGTGGCTATAATTATCTGGTTGGCAAAATAAACTCTATACAGAATCACACATTAAAACAAATTTGTTTAGTAAAACTAAGTGTTTTATTTCAGCTTAGGAACTGGCTAAAAAAAGCAAAGAAAACATTGATGGACCTTCTATCATGTTTATTGGATTTTTGTTGCTGGTTAAAAAGGCTAACTATTTTTCATTGTAGAACATTTAGAAAATATAGTTTTGGTCTGTATAAAAATAGCTAACCATAACTAAACATAATTATACACTATGAGACAGAACATTTTTGTGTTATAGTATTTTGATATATTTTTCTTTTCTGCAGACACATTTAAGACTATTTCCAATTTATTTAAATGCATCATAATAATTCTAACTCCATATATTTCATTATCAATAGGAATTTATTTTTAAAAAATAATCAAATGCTCACATTTTTGTGATAGTTTATTGTTGCCAAAATTTAGTGTAGATTCTTAAATTTATTTAAACAGAGGCCTGCAATGTTGTGGACATTTTTGGCTGATTCCAAAGAATGTGCCTGAAAGTAAAAGTTTGTGCTAATTCTTCAAAAGAGTAAAAGGAGTGTCTAACACAGCACAATAAATCCATGATGAAGTGAACCGATACAACTAATACATATATAAGTTTTCAAAGTATATGTAGATTGAATTACAGGAAAAAGGTCATCCTCTAATAAGCCAAATGATATAATTTTCTAAAAAATATAAATCTGGAACAATACACTGTTTAGAATAAAGAGGAAGTGCAAATAAAACAAGCTCAATGGAAGGGTAAATCACAGAATTGGTAGACAAAACGATCCACGGATCACATTCACACACACAGAACAGTTTGAAATAGAAACAGCCCTAAAAGAGAAACATTTACTGCTACATAGAAGAGGAGGAGATTCTTTAAATATTCATACAATAAAGTTCAGAGAGCCTAGGAGAGTGCTATAAACAAGAACACTAGTGATATTTATTTTTAGTTTTAATAAGGAAAATTATCTTTTTGAAGAAGATCTTGAAATTAATTAGGTATTAGTTGTTAATTACTACAGACATCCCAAGTGAAAATTCAGACTTCTTCCTCTGCTCTCCACCTTTTGTCATGTTCTTGCTTTCCAAGCACATTCAATTCTCCTGTTAATCATTCACAATCACCATGTCTAATCAGCTATGTATATTGATCCTGACCAGATTCTAGCTAATATAAGTTAGCACTGTAAGGCTTACCTTGTGGTCCACTTCTTCAGAGGAATATTATAATACATTATGTTTCAGTTAGATGACTGTATGCATGATAGTCAACTTATTGATAAAGAAACATTCCAGCTTGTATCTATCTTGAATGCATTCTTGGCCTGCTTCTAAATCAAACAACTCCTCAATCAAAACAAAATATTTGTATTCATTGAAAGAGGCTCTTAAAATGTAATCCAAGTAAAGCATCTCCAGGGAACGGCATAAATTTAAACCCATATGGGAGGGAATTAGAGGGGAACTGTTCATGGATTTGGGTTGAAGTGTTCATTTGGTATCTCTACTCATGGAAAACTGAGGATTGAATTTGAAGAAACCCACTTACATGAGACATTTGTAAAACGTGAAACTCACTCACCATTTCGACTCTCTTCATCAATAGCAACTATGGTAGCTGGTGGTCCTCCCCTAGCTAGTTTGCAATCTAAAAACAGAAAATAACCAAAAGTAATAATTAACAACTGCGGGAGCACTCATCCTGAAATTCATTCAGATTTATATTGGCATTTAAAAAAATCTTATGACAAAATTATTATGTATCATTATTGCAGACATTTTATTATTTTAAAAATATTTTATAAAAACTACAAAGATTCCTTGCCATATCATAACACAATCAAGTTGTACACCACAGAACTATTAAGATATACTGAGAAAACACCAGCAGAGACCACTGGAGAGCAAAAGTCCTTCAGGACAGAGATAATGGGATGGAAATTTAACCCAAAGAAATAACATAAAGGGATGATTAACAAGGATAAATTGTAATTAAAGCTTCACAACAGAAACAAACATAATTGAACTTTAATTGTGATAAAGAGTGTAATTAAACAGAGTGAATAGAATTTTAATAATGTTCCAAAGAGAATAAAACAAAGACAGACAAGAAATGCTTATGAAATTGTTTGGGATTTTTATGTTTGTCTTCTTACCCTCATATTGCCAGTCTGGAGTCAAAAGTATAGAGTCACCAATGGAAGCAGACCAGAAAAATGGAAGAAAGAAAGGAAGAAAGAATATATGTATATGTTTAGCAAGAGATTTTACGATACAAAAAGCATTATACAATAACAGATACATCACCGAATGATTTGTGAAAATGGAATATATAAAATATTTATACCAGATTTTGTAATTGTAATATAATATTAACACATTAACTTGATAATACACATCATTAGCATTTTAAAACTTTTGTAGATAGACTTGAAAAGAACATAAAGTACATTTATATGTTTCTTATGAAAAGATAAATACAAATTACTTATGAACAGTCTACTATCACTATGTTGAAAAAATCTTAATAATAAAGTGCCTGTCAATCAATGGTGATGATTAATTCATTATTTCAAACCCTGTTAATACCCTGCCAAGTATCACATGATAATGAACATAAAAATAGTACCATGAGCTATAATATCCATGACAATTAAAATGTGAAAACTGCACCTGCGATGTCAAATGTACATTTCTGAGATATAAAGTACTCTCCTAGGGGGTATGCAATGAGGCTGATAGGGCTGTGTTATGCAGTTATATCTACATGGCACACTCATGTACAGTGTGCCAATTAAGTTTGCTTAAAGACATTCAAATATGTGTGTTAACTGGCAGAAGATTTCAAGGTTTATTTATTTAGTTATTTATAAAAATCTGCCATGTATTACGCACATGGGCATGAATGCTTTGGTAAGCACTATTCTATGTTGTAAAGTATGTACTCTCACATATGAAGCAAGGAAGCTGAGAGATCTACAAGTTTTCTCTTTTCATCCTTGTCAATATTCAAGGGATTCCAAGTCTTAACATTTTCAGATCTACAATAGCTCATACTCATTATGTTCCTTCCTCTCCTTCCTATATCCCCTGACACAGGTCAGCTCTTCACTATTTGTCATCTTAACTCTTGCAATGGTTTCCTCACTGGTCTACTAGAAGCCTTGTTTTCATCCTGCATTCACTTATTCTTTTCGTGAGAATTATTTTCATGTACTCAAATCCAATACAAAATAATGGCATTTCTCTGCACAATAACCTTACATGTTTCCTTTGGAGTAAAGTAAAAAAAAAAACAGAATAGCATTCAAAGTTTTTCACATGGCATCAACATCCTTTATTTAGAATTAAGTAACCTGTCCACAGTCACATTAAACCTCATACTCTTAATGGAATGTATCTTTTATTTTTTGGCAAGTTTTGTCACCTACATTCAGTTTTGCCTTTATTTCTGCCTAGCAAACCTCTACTTCTCTTTGCAGAATTAGAGATTTCACCTATTAATATATCATGAAACTTTGACCAATCTCCCAGTCAGAATTTCTTTTACTCCCATGTTCTGAAAATGTTTTGTTTATCTAGTTCTTCCTTCCTTTATGTATTAAAAACTCATTAATTCATTCAGTCAGATGTGTAGATTACTCAATTCTAAATATAAGAATAAAAAAAAAAAAAGCAACAGCTCCTTTCTTCAAGGATCTTAGGTGGTAGGGGAAGAGACCAGAAGAACAAAGATATACAAGCAACCACACAGATATAATACAATGTGGTACATGTGAAGTCAGATCTTTAATAAATTTACTAACAACATAAAAGACTAAAAGAAAATAGAGACAACACATGTGGAGTGGAAATGAGATAGCCAGATGGCAAAGACGATTTGTGAAGAGAAAAAAGGAAACTTTACAAGTTCTTAAAGAAGCAAATTTTTGGATTAACAAATGTAACTTCTGTTTGTATTTTTGAGAGCAGTTTATTTTTCAAGACTATCCCCTACACATACACACACACACACACACACACACACACACACAATATGCCACTGTGCGCTACTTCCTTAGTTAAGATCATCATACCTACACAAAACAGACTAAAAGTGTGTAGAGTAATATATATTTAATCAATCACTATATGGGCAAGCAGGATAAAAGAAAAGAAAAGAAGGGAGGAAGTTAGGTAAAAATATTTTAAATACTTTCACCAGTTGGTTACTGTTAACTTTAAGGGTAAACTTTCTCTAAGTCGCTAAACAAAATAATACTCTTTATATGCCAGTGCTATTTAACTCCCCTACCTTTCCCATTTTCATGATTAATTCTCTAGTCATACCAATTTGCTATGTTTGTGGCACCAACTGCTAAGATGCACTTTCTCTTGTTTTTGCCCTGGTTAGTTTTATTCCTCTTTCAAGAATCTGCCAAGGCATCACCTCTTCTAGAAAATCTTCCCTGTTGTGATTCTGGATTAAATGTCTCTTCTCTCTACTCCTGCAGTATTCTGTATTCTATTCCTTTATTCCATTGGATTAACTACCCCATCAAGAAAATACTTCTGTGTCTTTTTCTATCACAAGAGCTTCCTCAGACCAAGTTTGTATCACATTCATCTTGGTAACTTCAGAACCTGACAAGAGCTTGTCCTGAGAGAATGTTTGTTGAATTTTTCTGAACTGCAATTGACCAAGCTACAATCTCCCATTGAACAGCCCTTCATGAAGGTGCTCAGAAGTCTGTCTTTATTATCTTCTTACTAGTGGAAACAGCCCAGGAGTAGAGGCTCAACTACATTTCCTCCCAGTCAGATCCCTTTAGATTACTCTCCTTAAGCTTTATTCTTCTAGCAGATTCTAAATGCCCCCATAAGATATTTTCATGTACAACAAATACCTCTAGATCAATACAAAAATATTTTTAAACCTTTTAAAGACTCACAACACTAATAAAGAGAGGTGAGTCAGACACATAAAAATAATCTATTAATAACATTGTTCATAATGAAGTGTTTGTTTTGAAATGATGCTTTCATGAAAGTATAATTAATTAGTTTTGAAATTCACAAAAACATTTTTAATAACAAGTATACTCAGAATTGTCTTGAAAATAATTTGGGATGGAATAGCCAAGGGTGTACTATACATGCAAAATATCCATATGGGGATCAAAGTGAAGACTAGAAAGCAATTTGGGGGATGGTGAGCCTATTCTCTATGGTCTATGGATAATCTGTCTGCCACGGGAAAGTCAGGTTAGCTGCTGACGCCTGTACCTTGGAAATGGGCTTCTTTAATCTATTTAATTTCACCCTTGACTGTCCTGGTTAAATCACAAATTCATTGTTTTTCATGCCTAAAATTTCTAACTTCTTAAGCCCCCCACCCACTTCCCATATCCAATTTGCTATACAGTACAGGATATGAATACCAATACCTGAATGCTCAGTCTGGCTTATTTCTGCAAATTTGTCATCAAGCTAAAAATAAACCATATGTTTTTAAATAATACTATGCAACAAGTTGGGTTTAAAACCCCAAAAGAAGAATTCGAATGAGACTTACGTAATCACTGGTCTCAAAGATACTAAACCTGTGATACTCTGTTCTCATTGTAGCCTGAAGTTTAAGAGCATGTTACAGATAGGTCAGAAAAAAGGCAATAATCCAGAATTTTCCAAATAGGCTTATTTATTACCAAGGAAAGAGAGCAGCCAAGAAGTACAACCTTATTTCCACCTTAGCCTATTCTCAAACTTCCTTTTAAGGCCAATCAATGTGTTTTCAATAAAATTTCAAAACTATTCATTCTTTTTTTTCCATATACTAACATGGTAATTGGAACCTATATGTCAATGACTTGAATATTGTATTTCCTACCCTGACCTCTCTTCTGAGTCTGGGTCCTATTGCCCAGTCAACATCTGCACTTGTAATTTCAAAGTTTTCTTAAACA
>RJWJ010043214.1:0-12676 GCA_004363605.1 Indri indri | reverse complement strand
TTTTATTAATTCATCTACATATATTTGCTCAGCTGACTTCCCTCAAAGGCTTGCTTAAGAGGAGGAAGGCAGGCGTTGATTAGAAAAGACCCATACCACACCTTGCATTTGAATAAAAGATTTATTTTTCTCAGGAAAAACAGGAAGTTAGGGAAACACGCTACATTTTACAACCCACATTAATTTGTAGTTGGTCCTAACCCTTTCCTGGCACAGCTGTCAAAAGCACTAGCTGTTTAACCAGAACCAAGGTGTTCCCCCCACCATAGAATGTACATGGACACTAGAGGGCTGCATGTTTTTCCCTGAGAGAAGCATAAGACAAACAGAAGTCACGAGAGCCATCTTTCCAAGCAGCCCCTCCCTTTCCCTTTGGAGGATCTGCCTGAATTATGCAGCTAGTCAGCACTTAGACCATGTGCCTCCTCTCCCTATAAACCAACCACTCGACCTGCTATCCCAAATCACTTGGGGTCCCTAAGCCCTTGCTGCCCCAAACCAAAATATCAACTAAAATCCTCATCTATATTCCAGCAGCCACACTTAGTGAATTGGGAAGTAGGGCCCCTAAACACCAATTCACATCTATGCTCTTATTTCCACAACTGGATTTGGGAGAGAGGCCTTTTAGTCACCATAACCAGATCTTAAGATCAAAAACTACATAAAGTGCTTTTAGGTCCATAGAGATAGACATGACATAAATAAGTGGTTTATGATCAAGAATGATAAATATATAGGTAAAAATAGCTCTAGCAAAATGACCTATGGCTCCGAGATGGGCAGGCAGGGCAATTCTTCCCCATTACATTCTTAGTCATCTTATTCATGCCTATTTTTATCTGGAGTCCACAGACTGAAGGTCATGTTCTGAGGCTGAAGCTTGCAAATGACACTAGTTCCAATACAGAATCTTTCTTCGGTTTACCAGTAGCTTTTATGTAACTCTTTCTGTAAATTTAAGCGGGCACATTGAAATACAAAAGAAACTTTAGAGAAAGTTACATAAGATGTTCTCTCCTCTGAAAATTCCTAAAGGGACTTTAGATACTTTCTCCTCAAAGATAGGATCAAGCAACAACTGAAAAGATACCAGTCCAAGGAAAAGGGACTTCCACCCCAATGACTGTTACTATCAGGTCACCCATGGTTTTTACCACCACCCAAGAAGATAAAATTCATGAAAGATGAAGGGTTCTTGGACTCCTGGTGGTGGTGGTGGGGTCACTCAGGTTCCCAACAGGTGTTCACAGTGCCAAAATCTAAAAGGGCTAGTAAGAGTTCAAGGATGGCAGGGTAGAGTAGAAATTGATGTAAGTATCAGTAGAGGAAGCAGAAAAAGCCGCAAGTATTTCAAGGAAGAACAAGAAATAAAAGGTAAGTTTGATAGAACATCAAATCTGAAATCCACAGAGATGCCAACACAAAAATTTGAAACAAAGTTTGGGAATCATTAACAGAAATGAAACAATAAGTATTTGTTTTATTGACATACTAGGCTTAGACCTGTGTTTGACAAGCAAGCCTAATAATAGCACCATGGTTAGACTCTAACCTGCTTTTCCAAGCCATTATTTTACAGTTTATTAAGCAAACAAGGAATCAAGTGTCTCTTATCCATCCACCTGATGTGATCTTTTTATACACTAAGTAGTCCCATTTGGAACAGCTGAAACTCTTTTAGTAAAAGCTTTAAAGATGAGCTCATGAACTCAGTTTAAGTTTCACCAGTTAAATCAGGTCAAATGGAAGGAATTCAAATAAGTAGTTGCCCAATCAGAGCCCATTATTTGTACAGTCCCCCCAACTTTAAAACTCCTCTTTGACCCAATTACTGAAAAACCCACATATAGCAAAGTGAAAAGATTAATCTCCATTCTTCAACCTCTCAATCCCAGGTTTTCATAGAAAAACGTATCTATGGAATACTTACCAAAATCACATGGGAAAACTAAAGCCTGCATAGTTATGAATCAGATTTGTTCCACTACAGCCAGGTTGCACACAAGTATATCAATCAGTTCTGTATACACTCTAGAATTGACCAGGACAAAGTTTAGCATAGAAAAGCTGTAAGAAATAAGTTCCTAACTACAGAAGTTGCAAAATTCAAAAGGGTATGAAAAAACTAATTTAAATTCGATACTCCCCCCTTTTATTTTTCCAAGAAATAGACTTTCTGTAAAAATATATACAATTTTTACAGACAAACACATTTACAAGTTGTTTCTATCTCAAAAATCGAGGATATTCCATATTTGTAACTAATTATTCAGGCTTAAGTCAAGTATTCTTGGCCATTACTAGGCTAATAAACTAAGAATCATTCAAACCGAGCCAAGTAGAACAGGTATAAAAGCCTTGAACACTTGTTTTCAAGAATTACACCTGGGAAAGTTAATAGAGAGGAAAAGCTTCCCTTCACACTCTGCTGTACAGTACTGAGGCTTGTAGTCATAGTTCTATTACTTGTAGCTTAAATCCATTTCATACAGGTCACTGGCATTGTTAGTGCTCTTCTTTTAACACTACAGGAAGTTAATGGATTCGTGGGCATATTTAATAAATTCTATGACTAGCCTGGCTACTGGCCACTCTCCTGTTCTCAACAAGGAAATAAGTCTTTCCACCCTACTATCTTCACTAAATCTAAAAGTCCTCCTCCATGGCCTCCCAAAGTTTGTTTGTTGCTGAAACTGAACTTTGCTTCTTTCAGATAGTGACTCTTAATCAAGGGGGACTACTTTTCCCATGTATTTATTCTTGTTAGCTATGATCCTCTTGCCACTTGCTTTTCTGGCTAGGCTGCTAGAGTGGAATTCTTGGAGGTTACAGCCTGGGCAGCTTTAAGTCCAAGTTCATAAATACATTTGATTTCACAGATGTATGTGGTTCTGGTGGCTGTTGTTGGTTACAAGTCCATTATTGCACTTACAAGGCTATCTTATTAGATATGCCAAACCAGCTCCTACTCCAGCAACACCTGCAAAAGCCAACAGCACATTTCTGATGCCACCTTCTAGGTCCTCTACATGGAAGAACTCCACAAACCCATCCTAGAAAACAAAACAAAACAAAACAGCACATTTTCAAGTATGTGTTTCCACGGTCTCAACAACACTATATACAGATAAAAGGTGAATTAAAACATCAAAAGTTTCCCCCCAACACAATGATGAACCTATTCTTCACCCTTGGACTGCCCCCGCCCAAGAGACATTTCCTGAGTTCTTCAGTTCCACACTAGGATAATCTAAACAAAGGGACTGGGAGTTCCATTCCCATTTTTCAGGTAAAAGACGAAAACCCTTACTCTCAAACCCCCACCACCTAATATCTCAACTGTGTAGGCCAGTATTTCTCATGTAGGTATATCCTGTATGAGAACCACCTGGGTATAAGTGTAAAACACAGGTTCCACTCCACATCTACTCAATGAAGATAGGGGGCCCCTTAGGAATATATTTCAGAGATCATCCCCAGGTTACTCATTTCTTCATGGTTTGAATCCACTGGTTTGCAGAGTATTCAACTGAATGGCAACAAAAATACTGTACAGAAAGCCAGGATTTCTCATACAATTTAAGACTGCAATACCACTGTCTCTAAGGACTCACTACTTAAATCAACATCGAGAAACCAAGGTCCATGAGTTAGAGCCTGAAAACTGAGTCTTGTATCATAAAAGCCTTTAGATATCCCCATCTTCTCTAAAAAAAAAATAAATAAAAAAATTCTTCATTCCATTTCCACTCCAAGGCCCCCTCCAATCTCAAGGCAAACTTACCCAGCCTCTTTGTTTGACTAGCCAGTCTCGTTTTGTCCTTACAAGAACGTCTGTGATACTTTCTGCTAATGGTTCGATGCAGCTTTCTTGGTTTATGCTCTTCAAGTGTTTGGCCACAAAGGCACCAAAAGAAATTAGAGTCACAATCCTGCCCCAGTTTGTTACGCCGTCACTGAAAACATGGACCATCACTCGAGACAAAGATTTGACATCGTCTTCGTTTTTGATGTCCAGTTTCCGAAGCATGCCTGAGGAAGAAAAGCATGCAGGTCCTCAGGGCCTCCTTTGTCTAAACCAACGCACGAATCGCCTGCCCACCCACGGCGGGGGAAATCACTATTTGGGCTCTATAGAACTCAGGCCGACCCCACTTGAAAACTGACATCCCACCCTTTCCGGTCTTTGAACAGAGCTGCCATTTCCAAAAGACTCAAGATGGGCGGAAACAATGACTCATGGCCAGAATATTCTGGTTTCAGAAACAGGAGGAGACTCGTTTCAACACTAACTTGTTTCGGTTTCCACCCATCATCGGTGGATGAGTCCAGGGAGAGATGGAAAAAAGAGAGCGCAGCCTTGGCGACTAATCAACCCCCTTACCTTGGAAGGCCGTCTCGTGGTTGCGCTGCACACCGTCCCCGACACGTCGTAAGGTCTCTAGCGCCTTCCTGCTGGCGGCCCCAGACCTGCCCATTGGCTTTGCGTCCTTGGCGCCGGTTGCCTGCTCCCGAAGGTACCGAGAGATAATCTCCAGCGACTGCCGGTACAACTCGTCGTCCTCCTCCTCTGCTGGGGGCGGCGTCGAGGGTAGTGACCCGTCCGTGCTGGAGCCATTACTGGCCTCCCCGACCAACTCCAGCAAAGGCAGGACAGCCGGCCGCTTCCCGAGAGGCTCCGGCTCGTACCCGTCCAGCTCATCTTCGGGCGACATGATGGCGTCGGCGGCAGGGGCTTCCATCTCCTCGGACGGCAACGCGCGGCGGGTGGGCGCGAAGAACAGCAGCCTCTCCGGGGTCGCGGTGACGTCGGGGACCTCGGCACCAATGGGAGCCGGCCGCGAGACCCTCCGGGCTTCTGGCGTGAGGGAGGCCGGGGGGCTTGCGCCGGGGCTTCCGCCAATCACCGTGCCGGCTTCCCCTCCCCCTACCTCTCGCCGGGCCGTGGCCTCCTTCTCGGCAGCCAAAAGCCGCCCTCCCGGGGGGGTGGCGCCGCTGCTGCCGGCCCCCAATCCGGCCCCCCCACAGTAGAGGTTGAGTCCGATTACCGCGTTTCTTTTGAGGCCAAACATCGCAAGCCGCGCCGCCGACGCCTGGGTGAGAGAAATGGGGGAGGCCACGACTCCTTAGTTAAAGGAAGCCCAGGGAGTGAGAGTAGAGCTTCTTGGTCACAGTTTTAGGGCCGGTCCTACGCGGCAGCGTCAGCGTTCTCCCATAAAAGGCGAAAGGGGCGGCAGCTTCCGGAGAGTTGCGCACGGCACTATCTACCGGCCAGCCGGGGCGGGCCGGGGCGGGGCCTTCTGGCCTTCCGAGCTTCCGGCCGGAGGTTACGTAACGGCGGCTGCTCGCGCCAGGGCTGGAGGTCTACGTCTGCGCAGACTCGGGCCCTCCTCGTGGCTGCCTCGGTGCTTCCTGACGCCCGGCCTCTGCTGTTGCTTTTGTGCCGCAGTTTTGTTTTTTTTACCACGCCAAAGTCTCAAACATCGAATCACCCATGGAAGAAAGGGGATGGGGAACAGCAGTCTTAGATGATGTGAATAAATAAGAGGGCACAGTTGGAGACTTGTTATTTGGCACTTCCTCGCTTCTCTGCTCTCAGTCCAACAATGTTTGGAAATGGGGACGTTCCGTGAACTGCCGTAAAGTTTGTATGTAAGTGGACTGAGCAAAATTGTTCTGCCACAGCTAAACTTTATCCTGTCTCCCTACTTGCTTTCTCCCATTCCCCTTCTCTCTTCCATGAGTCTTTAGTACTATTTACATATAAACCTTACTCCACTAGCAACTCTTCTGAGAGTCTTGACACCATTTATTTTTGTATTGATAATTAGGCATATTTGACTCTAGGGATTTGTAAACCCCTTGAGAACAAGGATCCTGTTACTATATGCCGTAGGTCACTTAGCGTTAATTGAAACAACCTTTTTGTCAAAAGATCTGTACAAATACTATAACTAAAGTTGAGCGCAAGGTATTTGAGGGACATACAAAGGGAAAGTGAACAAAATATCACAGTTTAGTAAGGAGATACAGTGCCCATACCACACAATTATGTTTTGGGCAGGACCTAGAACCATGGGAATTTATAATATATGGTAGGGAGGGTGGAGAGAAGCAGCATTCTGTGGTTGTAGTTTATAAGAAACGGTTTCGCTAAGGAATTTCTTTTTTTCTTTTCTTTTCTTTTTTTTGAGACAGGGTCTCTATGTTGCCCCAGCTAGAGTGAGTGCAGTGGCATCATCAAACTCCTGGGCTCAAGCGATCCTCCTGCCTCAGCCTCCCAAGTAGCTGGGACTACAGGTACACACCACCACACCTGGCTAAATTAATTTTTTGCAGAGGCAGGGTCTCTCTATGTTCAGGCTGGTCTGGAACTCCTGGGCTCCAGTGATCCTCCTTTACCCCAGGCCTCCCAAAGTGCTGAGATTATAGGCATGAGCCACTGTGCCCAGCCTATTTAAGGAACTTATAATGCTGCATAGCAACCAACCATAATGTGAGATAGAATATAATATATACTCCATACAAGGCGTCAACAACTTAATATTGGAGTTGAGAGGTTGGGAAATTCACTTTGGGCTAGGAGAGGTAGAGGAAGGCATTATGGAGGAGGTGGCTTTTCTGCGGTGCTTTCTAAAGTAGTATTTTATCAGGAGGTGAAGAGGAGAGAGATTGAGGAAATAGCAAGAGCAATGACTTCCTTTTACAGAGGCTGAAAAGGAAATGCAAGTTTCACTTTAAAATAAATTGTATTTTATTATTTTATTTTTGGGGGTGGGGCTCTCACTGTGTTGTCCAGGTTGGATTAGATCTCCTGGGCTCAAGGGATCCTCCCACATCAGCCTCCTGAGTAGCCGGGACTACTGGCCCACGCCACTGTGCCTGGGAAGTTTTACTTTATAGCCAGAAATCTCAAGTGCTGAGTTGTATTTCCTTAGTCAATTCACTCTTCTGTACTCCAAAGTGACTATTGCACACCTATTCTGTTCTTAAACCTCTAATATCCCCTTCTCCCTTCCTTAGTCTTAGCTGATGACTTCTTTCACTGAGAAAATTGAAGCAATCAGAAGAGAAAAACTTAATTTCCCACCACTAAATCAACTGATTTACTGCTTCTATTCCCATTCTGTCTGCCTTTCCTATGATTAAAATGCATAAACCTTCCTGTTACCTAAGATCAACCTCTTCATTTATGCGTTGGATTTCATCTTCATTGGACACTCAAGTACTTTAAGTTATCCTTTACATTCTTGCATCAGTAATTTCTTTCTCTCTATGGAACTATTCCCATCAGCATACAAACTTGTTCTTTCTCACATCCTTAAAAAGAACCTAGTCTTTTTTTTTTTTTTGAGACACAGTCTCACTCTGTTGCCCAGGGCGAATGCTGTGGCATCAGCCTAGCTCACAGCAATCTCAAACTCCTGGGCTCAAGCCATCCTCCTGCCTCAGCTTCCAGAGTAGCTGGGACTACAGGCCTGAGCAACCATGCCTGGCTAATTTTTGGTTTCTATTTTTAGTTGTCCGGCTAATTTTTTTTTTCTATTTTCAGTAGAGATGGGATCTCGCTCTTGCTCAGGCTGGTCTCGAACTCCTGAGCTCAAGCAATACACCCGCCTCAGCCTCCCAGAGTGCTAGGATTACAGGCGTGAGCCACCACGCCCAGCTAGAACCTAGTCTTTGATGCTCCCCTTTATTGCAAAAATATTCTACCTTCTCACTTCCTTTTCTCTCTTGAACCCACTCCAATCAAGCTTCCATTCTCACCACTCCACTGAAACCATTCTTGTCAAAGTTATCAATGACCTCCATGTGGCCATGACTCAGTGGTCAGTTTGCATCTTCCTTTTACTTGACCTCTCAACAGTATTTGACATGGTCGATCATTCTCTTCTGGAAACACTTTCTTCATGTACCTTCTAGGATACCACATGCTCCTCATTTTTCTTCTTCCACTGTGACTACTCTTCCATTTTATTAATCTCTTTCACTGGCTGTCTACTTGATGAGAACACTTACCCTGCTTCCCTTTGTTACCCTGGCCATGCCTGACCCACAGCAGACATACTCCACTGTTGAATGGATGAATTTGAATGTTTACTAATGTGGGATATATAAAGACTAGAAAAATGGGATGGGGTACAACTTGTCCTCCTATGCCAGTATTATTGAGGGCTTTGAAAGTTAGTCAAAGAGCTTTGAACTTTTCTAGACAGTTGGGAACCACCACTGAGCACTAGAGTGCCATGATGTATGCTCTAATCTAGTTTCATTACTCTAATTGTGGGTTTTAGAATGGATTAAGGGAGAAAGGATTGGAGACAAAGAAATAAATTATGAGGCTACTGCAATATGATAGTCAAGAAATTACGGTGACCTGTAGTTGGGTGGTGGTAGTGGAAATGGAAAAGATAACATTAAGAGGCACTGTGGAGGCAGAGTCTATAGGGCTTGATGACTAAGAGGATGACAAAACAGTGTGACATAAGCATCCATATTACACAAAATCAACAGGCTGACCACCTTCCAGAGTCCTATGGACTGCCCTGGAGAACCACTGGGCTCACCAAGAGGGAATAGGGCCTGTGCAGCATGGAAGCAAGGAATCAGCATGATCTCTTGGGAAGTCTTATCTTCAGGGAATTTTAGTTCACTTAGAAGGTCTCCTGATTCTTAGTATTAGTCAGAGCCAGAGGAACCTCGGATTCGTCCACACTTCACACCAAGAATGGCTCTTAATCTTAGGATAAATATATTGGCCACAGTCCTGAACCTCAAAAAAAAATTAAAAAGCATTGTTCATATCTTACTGTGCCAGTCTTTCTCCCAGGCATGTACTGAATCTTTTGAAATTTCCCCAAACTGTGAGCACACATTTCCTCCTCAAAATGTGTCTTTGTTTCAGAGAATTCATTTACATCATTTCTTTCAAAATAGGGGGAGAAATTAGGTCCCAGTGTAGGAACTAAGATGTACTCTAATAGCGTGTTCTCTGGTCTTTGGGACTTAAAATTGGGCATACTTAATATCTCATGTTACCTTTCCCCCTTTTAATTAAAAAACTTTTTGCTTTTATCGCTACTGTCTCTCTTATTTATTCAACCGCTTTATTCCTCAGCCTGGTAAAGCAGCATTCCTTTTTTTTTTTTTTTTTTTTTAGGCCCAATATATATTAATAATTTGTGCTTTGGCAGGCTCTCCACTCTACTGATAGAAATTTCCAGAATTACTGGAGCACCCTGTTCCCTTCCCCTAACCTGAGCCTAATCTTTTGCCTTTAAACTGTAAGGTCTCTTCATACCATACTCTTTCATACTGTGCCTCCAGCATCCGTATCTTCCTACCCTCCTATCATACCACCATTATCAATCATTTTTGCATACAAGAACATTTTTGTATATGAGATCATAATTTCAGGTCCTAGTGTCCACAGGTAACATTAGCATATAACTAGGGTTCAGTAGCCTCTCAGAAAGTGTGACAGACATTGCTAGTTGTCTTATCCAATATTCATTCTCCCTTTCTCCCTTTTTGACAGAACCCCAATTTTTTTTGAGAATTACAATGTGCTTAGTTTTCCAGAACTCCCCTACCACCCTTAAAATATTGATAAAACTTTGTTGTGAAGTAGCCTAGTGGTTTTGGAGAGAAGCGTAAGTCATTTATTCATTCATTCATTCATGAATTTTTTTATTTTTTATTTTTTTTTGAGACAGAGTCTCACTCTGTTGCCCAGGCTAGAGTGCCGTGGCATCAACCTAGCTCACAGCAACCTCAAACTCCTGGGCTTACTCGATCCTCCTGCCTCAGCCTGCTAAGTAGCTGGGACTACAGGTGCACCGCCACACCAAGCCACATTTTTTCTATTTTTGGTAGAGACTGCATCTCATTCTTTCCCAGGCTGGTCTCGAACTCCTGAGCTCAAGCGGTCTTCCCACCTTGGCCTCCCAGAGTGCCACGATTGCGGGCATGATCCACCACACCTGTCCTGTATTTGTAAGTTAAAGAGAATGATCTTGTGGAGTAAAAGAAATTATGAAAGAGAGGAGGGATAACTGGTAGGTCACAATATTTTAGAAGAGACAGATGGGAGGGCAAAGGCTTGAGTTCAAGCCTTTGTAAGGAGATCCTCTGTTTTGGCCAGGCAGGAAGATATATACAGATGGGTACCCTCACAGGTCAGTTTAGAGGTCAAAAGGAGGAATGCTGGGGAATTTGGCACTTGTTTGTCTGTTTTCCTTTTGAGGTAGACTGCAAGGTGGTCTATAAAAGGCAGAGGCTGGGACTAGAGGCTCAAGGATAGCAGCTGTGGGAAATTCACAAGGCATCTGGCTCCCTGTGACTATCAAGTCAAGGCTGGAAGCTACATATCGGTACCAGTCCCATCTGGTGATTAACCAATGCTCTCCCGTAAAGCAATAGCCAACACCCAGAAGTGGAGAAAACATATCTGTAGCCTCAATACCTTGAACAACTTTTTGGCATATCACTAGGCCCTTGATAAATATTTCTTGAATGAGCAAATAAACATAAAGCTTAGATTGATCTAGAACTGGGAGTGGTGAGGTAGTTGGGACCAAAGAACAAAAGACAAAGGTAACTGAGGGTGTGGTAAAGTGTTTTGAAATCATTGTCCATGACGTGGACAATGGTGGACAGGAAAAGAAATGAAGCCAGAAAGAATGTGGTAGACTGGAACTGTAGTTGACTCAAACTAGGGGATACCAAATTAAAGAAGGAATGACAATTTAAAAGTTTTTAGAAAATTCGTGGGTTCTGAAATGAAAGAAGCAGATCCTTAGAGAACTGACCCAGGTGACAGAAACCCAAGAAATGGGTAGAAAACTTGTTTTACTATTCAATTTTAATTGTTCTCCTTTTGGCCTGGAACACAGAACTCAGACCTTCCTTCTGTGAAGTCTGACAATGGGGCCTGCTGCTGCAGGTTCCAGTTGCACTAGGCTCCTAATTACTATTCGCTGAGCAGGTGATGTGGGCAATACTCAGAATCCTATTAACTAATAATGGATTAATACCAAATTAGAAGTCTGTAGTGCACACCAGCGGGCTCTGATGGGAGTGCTGTCCTGTTCAACATTCGTACAAATGGTTTAGTTAAGAGCATTGATGACAGATGATCACATTTGTAGATACCAAGAATATGGGAGGGAAATGAATATATTGGATAGCAGAATCAGAATACAAAGAGATCTTGGCAGACAGGACAAGTCTAACAAGATGTAGGGTTTTTCTGTTGTTTTGTTTCGTTGGGGGTTTTTTGAGAACAGAGTCTTGCTCTGTCACCCTGGCTAGAGTGCAGTGGGTGGAGCTGAGACCTGCTGCAGGAATATAGCTCTATACTACATTCAAGCTGAAGAAGAGAGAATCTTAACTTATTTCCAGGGGTTGAATTACCTGTCCTCTAATACCTTGTATTGGAAAATACAAGTGTTCTTGTTTTTCCAAAAAACTCAACACACATCACAGACAGATTCTGCAGTAGGAACAAGCCCCAGCCTGGTTCACCGACATAGCCTCTTGGGCAGGAGTCTGCTGGAGGAAGGTAGCAATAGCCAAAGGCTCAGAAAGCATTCTGCTTCCTTTGTCCATTTTAGCCAGGCAAGGATGATTTTGTGTCTTACGTCTTCTGTTTCCTATGGCTTTCATTTCAAATTGCAGAAAAAAGGTGATCATATGCCTAGATTCTTTCCCTAAAACAGCTTTCCAGCTGAGCACAACAAAGACAAAGCAATCCTGCTCCTCCACAGCTCTGCTCTCACTTCACTCCACAGGACAAGGGACACTCTCACAATAGCATTTTCCTACTGTCAGGAAGAACCATAAGCCGAGATTTCCAAAGGCACCAGTGGCTGGTTCCCAGGAACCCCAGAGCAGAACTCTATTTTAGCATAAGAACAAATTCCATGTATTGAGTATCTATTTTGCCAGCCATGATACAAGTTTCTTTTCGTACATCCCATTTAATTCTAACAAAAGCCATATAAAGTTTGTATTGTCATTATCCCCATATTACAGATGAAGGGACCAAGGCTCAAAAGGTTAAATAACTCTGTTCTTAAACAGTAACTTCCTGGCTGGGCGCGGTGGCTCACACCTGTGATCCTAGTACTCTGGGAGGCCGAGGTGGGAGGATTGCTTGAGCTCACAAGTTTGAGACCAGCCTGAGCAAGAGTGAGACCCCGTCTCTATCTAAAAAAAAAAAAAAAAAAGAGAAGAAAAAAAAAAGAACAGTAACTTCCTGTGGCAAAGGAGATGTTTAAGAACAGTGCTGGTGGGTGGGAAGTGACATCTGGGAGCAGGAGTGAGAAGCATGAGAATGTGGGGAGAATGGAAGATGTAGAAATAGCAAATTAAGAGGAAGAAAAATGCGGATCCTATCAAGAACTAGTATTCACCCCTACCACTAAGTCTGGGCCATGTTCTAGGTGTGTGTTCAACGAATCTCCACAGCAACCATGTGGTTTCTGTTTTTCTATGACAACACAGGCACTATGGGCCCTGGTGAGGACGATCGTGGGCTGTGGAGAGGAAGTGGGACCGCTGAGTCAAGAGGAAATTGTGCAAAAAAGGCAGATTCCCTTGGTATACTCTCATCTATGCCTCTTCCCTCTGCACACTCTCAAGGTAGGAAGGGGCTTAAGACCCTGATCTT
>RJWJ010043213.1:0-12694 GCA_004363605.1 Indri indri | reverse complement strand
TAAAAGGAATTGATCCTCCTGGGAATATCCTCGGGTTTCACTAGACCCTAAGGGGATTGTGGAGTTTGTGAGAAGAGCTGAAAGGAGATGAGCTATGGTATTATGGAAGAAGAAATTGACAGTTTTGTGACTATGGAATGCTATTTCCCCCTTTCTTGCCTCACCTGGGAAGGTTATGGGGCCCAGGAATGTGGCTGGGGAAATCAACAAGGCCAGAAAATGTCATTGCTTGTGGTTGCACACATGCTTCTCTAGATTAGAGTTTTATAGAGTGACTGCTACAGTTTTTTTTCTTTTTCTTTTTCTTTTTTTGAGACAGAGTCTCACTCTGTTGCCCTGGCTAGAGTGCTGTGACATCAGACTAGCTCACAGCAGCCTCAAACTCCTTGGCTCAGCCTCCCAAGTAGCTGGGACTACAGACATGCACCACCATGCCCGGCTAATTTTTTCTATATATTTTTAGTTGTCCAGCTAATTTATTTCTATTTTTAGTAGAGACGGGGTCTCGCTCTTGCTCAGGCTGGTCTTGAGCTCCTGACCTCGAGCGATCCTCCTGCCTTGGCCTCCCATAGTGCTAGGATTACAGGTGTGAGCCACCGTGCCCCGCCTGCAGTTGTAAGAAAAAAAATGTGAAGTTGTCCATTTGGAGACTGATATTTACTTTTAAACCAATGTTTTTAAAATTTTTTTTTTAACCTTTGAGAATCTCCCAGTAGTTACGGATTGGGGCCCTAGAAAAATAGTTATACACAATTTTCCTTATAATTTTAAGGTATTCAAGGAATCTCTGTACCTCAGAATGAGAACTCATGCTTTAGAATCCTACTTTAGAACTTACATTTTGAGAAGCATGTGTTATATATATGATAGAATGCAGCTTAGTCATGTGTCGTAGTTGTATACTCTGCTAACCTTGACAGTTTCGTTTCAATGCTATAAACCAAGAGTCAGCAAACTATGGCCTAGGGGCCCAGTGTGGCCAGCCACCTACTTTTGTAAATAAGGTTTTGCTGGCTACACCATTTGCCTATGCATTGTCGATGGCTGCTTTCTTACGACAAAAGCCAAGTTAAATAGACTTTGAGACCGCACAGAGACCACATGGCCTGAAAAACTAAAAACATTTACTTTTTGCATGTGTTTTAGAAAACATTGGCTAAACCCTGCTATAAAGGGTGAAATTTGGGAAAATCGAATATGGCTTTATATTTAATGCATTTCAATAATTAATATATTTGAGATAGTCTTTAAATCACACTACCTTTACGGATCCACAGGAAGGAGTTCAGTGGTGCTTTTCCTGTTATCTCAGAATTTGGTCTGAGCCTCGAAGCTGAAGACTGAGGGTGCTCACTCCCCTTGCGTTATACAGAGAAATGCTAAACTCATGCGCGCAACACCTGCAAAAAGATAAGGAAATGGTTCCCATCGTTGTCACCTCAAAGAGCTTACATAGGAAAAGGTTCAACATTTATTCCATAGGATAGAAGTTTATTTCTGTGATTTTGTAAGAGTAGTGGGGAGCCTGGGGCCTGTGAGAGGCCTGAGTAAAGATGCAGTGTTTGCGAGAAGGGCAGAATCTTGCCGTGCTCACCAGCGGGTGGCTTGCTGAGCTGCCAAGGCCCACGGACCTGCTCAGGGTTCCTGCTTCAGTGAGGCCTGAGATAGTGTGGGCAGAGCTGGAGCTGTGTCCTCCAGGGCAGTGGCTGCAAGGAACCTGCCTGTCCCTGTCCTGAAGTTAACAGGTTGTCTGCCACGGGGGAAGAGAAGGGCCCAGAGGTGGCCAAATTGTATGTGCTTTTAGAAAGGGCCCTGAGTTCGCCCGTGGGCCCTGAACACAGTAGAGGAAGTAGAGCCCATTTATTTAAGTCAGTAGAGCCCTGACTCAGGAGGGAGGGTTTCTGGAGCAAGAAGAACGCAGCACAGAGGAACCAGAGGTGTGCCATAGCGCAGGCGCCGAGCTGGGACAGACAAGAGAGCCGCACACGCATTGTCCTTGCCGGAGAATGGTGGAGAAGGGGCTTCCCTGTGTGAGGAACCACAGGAACCCTCAACTGTGCCCTTGAATGGCTGCAGTGACAGGGACACCAGCAGCCCAGAGACAGGGGCCCAGCATCTCCTGTTTTCCCTATTAGTCCCTCTCACATTGCACCCCTCCCTGGCCCCAGCCAGACTCAGGAGAGGCCAAAGCAGTGGAGAGGTGGGGAGAGGGTGGAGCAGCAGTACTGGACCTTCCCTCCTCCACCCTCCACCCACCATCAAGCCGGGCAGAGGGCAGAGAACGCGCCGAGACTGACATCAAACTGAAGAGCAGCCTTGGGTTGAGCTTTTTCAACCTGGAGCGTGAGCAGAAAGCTGGGAGACCTAACTGGCACCCAGGGCCAGGGAAGGGCAGCGGGCCGGATCAAGGGGTCTGAAGGCGCTGGTGCGGACACAGGGAGGAAGAGCAGCCGTGCGCCGGATCAGCAGAATTTCCTTCAGTTCCCCCTTCCCTCCAAGCGCCACGTCTGATAACTTAGCCAGAACTGTCTGTGCCATCCTTGTCCCCTTGTCACTCAACACATCCTCAATTTCCTGTCCCAACATTGCTGAACAGCCTATTCCAGGGTCTCGACCCCTGGCCAATCACACTCAGCCAAGGTCCCTACTTCTATTTCTTGTCACAAGGTATGAACTGTCAGGCTTGAGCTCACGAGGTGATAGCATAGGGTGGTTTTGAGGGTTCCATTCATTCATTGATCCAGCAAGCATTACTGGGCAGCTTCCACATGCAGAGCTCTGAAGTCAATGCTGGAAACAGAAGGTCCAGGAAGACGTCACTGAAGACCATGCAGCAGCCAGTGCAAGAGCTTGAACTTCCGGGCTGGGAGCTGTCATTCCAGGCACTGCCTTCTTTCTCCTGACCGAGCATCGGGATGGCGGCTGCTCTGTGGGCTGAGTTGCTCTAATCAATGAGTTACGGCAAGCCCAGCGCTGCAGAGACCCTGAGTGGAGATCCGGTCACCCCTGTTGGAATCAACTCACAAGAGTGTAAATGAATCTGGAATGAGCAGGGCTAATATAAGAAGTGAATCTGCCATTTTGGCCATTTTGCATCTTCATGGTGTGAGTGGATTTAAAACACAAGAACTGCTGGCAGTGAGAATGTGTCCCAAGAGGGCCCCAGGCTTCCCTGAAGGAGCACATCCCAGGCCCTTCACCTGGGGAGCAGTGCGGGCTGCCAGGAGATGAGCACAGTCTCGAGACCTCTGTGCAGCCTCAGGCACCTGCTGGGCAGATGCCACGATGGGCTTCTCTGTCCATGCTCAGGGTCTCAGAGCCACAGAGCTGCAGCTGGGACAGGTTTTTGTTCCAAGCCTTTGCAGAGCCAGGCCAGTACTGAGTGCAGATGGAGTTGGCACATTCTCTCACCTCTCACATGAAGACTAGCTGTAGGAACCATGCCTGTGACCTGCACGAGACAGTGTTTGATTAATGATCAAACGGGATGCACATACCTGTTATTGGACATATGCTTATTGTTATGGCCATCTGCTGGCCTGGCACATGGCCCACACCAAACTCTGGTGCCAACACAGGGAGCCGAGGCATTGACCAAGGATGGACAGACCTGTGCATCAGTAGGCAAAATACTGACTACTTCAAGGCAATGAACTAAGCGGGGTCTTCTTCCTTCTGCAAAAAGTTCAGGGAGCTTCCCATATCCAAGGGTGTTGAGACATCGTGGGTCTTTGTGTTGAAAATTAATACACATTTTATTCATTAACTCATCGCATCTAATATACTTCGATGTTCTTTTGTCAATGTATTACATAGTGAATTTTCTTTCCTGTGTTATGATGTAAAATGGCTAGGACAGTACCTGGCACAGGGCACCTGCTCAGTGATTTATTTGCCTATTTCTGTCCTTCTCACCTCCTTTGTTCAATCCCAAACCAAAGTCAAAAACAGGGAAGATGTGGTCAGCCGGTAATACATTGCAAAATCCTTCATTCCTCCAAGGGAAGAAGTTGACATTTCTGTACACTGGAAAGTACACACAAATCTTGCAAAGTTTTAAGATCAGGAAGATTGTACATTAAGAGCTGCTCACTTGGAAATAGGAGAAAAAATTTCAAAAGGTATCGCTGATCTCCATGCACCTGTTCTTAAATACAGAATGCGGGAATTATTGATGATGTAGAGCATACATTCTCAAAAGGGTTGATATCGTTCCCAGGAGGGAGAAGTTGATTCTTGGCAGGCAAGAAAACGTTATATAATAGTTCGTGGCCCCTGAGATGACCATAGCGAACACACAGATACACAATGTATCTGTGATGTTAAAATTTCATGGGGAAGGGGTTAGGGAAAAGTGTCTAAAATGTTTCCTTACTATTAATAGAGCAATAATGAAAAAGTCGAGGGACACTGATGTGGAAAAATAGCACATAGGTGACACTGCAGTGCAGACACGTTGCTGGAATGAAGTCTGCGTGCGAGCGCTGCGGCCTGTCCCTCTCCTTCCAGGAATGGGTTAACCAGGACGCACATATATCTTAGTCCCCAGACTAACCCAAGGAGGTCCTCGCCTGCTGGGCCATGTGCTGGGGTAACCCAGTGAACATCACAGACAAGTGCCGCCTCCAAGGAGACTGCATTCCAGTTGGGTAAAGGAAAGAGAATAACAAGTGAAATATCAATGAAAAAAAAGAAGGTCCTATTCTGGACAGGTGAAGTGAGACCTGAAAGACGAGAAGGAGCCGGCCACGGGCTGTGGGAGGAGGACACCCACCCGGGTGGAGGAGGCAAGGACCACGGCAGGGGCAGAGGGCACCCAGTGTGGCCTGAGGACTGGGAACTCTGAGACAGGGTGGGTGCGCCCGGTTGGACAGCGTCCCCTGGGAAGTTCACCCACTCCGAATGTGTGAATGTGATCTAGTTTGGAAATAGGGTCTCTGCTGATGCCATCAAGTTGAAAAGAGGTAAATTAGAGTGAACCCTAATCCAGAGACTGACGCTTTTGTATGAAGAGGGAAATTTGGACCCAGGCACACGAGAAGCAGAAGAGGGAGGCAGACGTGGCAGCGATGCATCCGCCAGCCCAGGGATGCCAAGGACCACCCGGGGCGAGCAGGAGCTGGCAGGACCTTCCCCCGGAGCCTCCAGAGCGTGCAACCCTGGGATGCCTTGATCTTGAACTTCTGGCCTCTAGAGCTGTGAAAGAATAGATTTCTGTTGTTTAAACCACCCCCTTTTTGGGACTTTGTGTCACTGTCAGGAAAATAGAGCAGTTAAGCAGCAGCTCAGTCAGTGCCCCGCAAGCCACGGGAAAGGGTTTTGATTTTATTGTGCACGCACAGGGAGACCAGGGAAGGGTTTTTAAGTCAGGTGGTCATACGATCTGATTTCCATTTTATGAAGGTCATTGGCTGCTGGGTGGCAAAGAGCTCAAGCGGAGGAAGAAAGCGCGTGAGGAGACATAGCAGGCTTCTGTGTTTGTCCTGTCCCGGGGTGGCAGTGGGTGGACAGGGCTGGCCACAGCCGCGAGCAGAGCTCGCAGGTGGGGACAAGCACCCTTGCTGTGGGAGTGATGGGTGGTGGGCGTGGTCGTGGACCGGGGCGGCCAGTAAGGGGGCCGTGGAGGCGGTGGGGCGGTGGACCAGGGTGGTGCAGGGGGCAGTGGGCGGGTACGGGGGACTGGGCTGGGCGTGAGGGGCTGCGGCGGGGCGCGGCACAGGCTGACTCCCGAGCGTCCGGCTCTGCATGCCGGGGAGGCTGAGCTGGCAGAGATGGGGTCAATCCAGGCTGCAGGAAGGAGACACGGCGTCTGCCTTCGACGTGCTGATTTTTACACGTCTGTGCAAGTCTGCGTGGAGATCGTCGTCACATCTATCCCTCTCACAGTCCCGTTTCCAATCGCACTATTTCCCATCCCTCTTTTTTTTTTTTTTAGTTTACCAGAGAAACTTTTCTCTTTGGTCTGACTTGTTTATTTAGTGTGTTGTATTTGCTTTTCAAGGCTAGGGAGCCTCTTTCTCTCATTTTCAGCCCCGAGGAAGACAGACGGGGGATCGCAGTTACGGTCATATAAGGCTGGGTGCGGAGCTTCCAGTGGGGAGAGCTGGGACTGCTGGGCTCAGAGGGTCCTCCCGGGTACGTGGGCAGATCCCTCAGTGAAGGGCCCAGCTGCAGAAGGCAGTGCCAGCCTCAGGTCCCGTCCAAACTGTCCTGGGTGCCCCAGGTGCCTGGCGTGACTGTTGCCCTCCATCTCTGCCGGGTGGCCCCACGGCCCCTCCAGGCCCTGCCTGAGCTCGGCTCATTCTCCCCTCTGTGGGCCACCAGGTCCCAGGCTGCTCTGTCAGGGACGGGGAGGGGTCGGGGTCCCACCAGCATCCTAATTCCTGCTCAGCTCTCCACAGGGATGGACGAGGTTAGTCTTTTCCTCATTGTGCTTTTTAGGGTAACACATAGTTTATTTAAATTACTCTCATAGTTTTTTATAGTTTCCTGTCTTAAGATACTTTGGGAAACTTTTCTGGAGGCTTGTTTTGAGGATATTTGAGGGGTTCCGTTTGCTTTCCCCCAGTACCTGCTTCTCTGAGATGTCAGCTCAGCCCCAGCACGAGCCTTCTCTATCAGCGCGGGCCTTCAGAGGTTGAAATGAACCATGGTGGCTTCTGTTTCAGACATCTTCACTTCAGCTTATAGCCTGACTTAGCATAAAAGGAGTGTTTGCCATCCACACGTGTGCACCACCCTGCCCTGGGCAGCCTCACACCCGGCCACTGTCCTTGTCAAGCCAGGATTTCAGCAGAGAATATAATGACCAGGAGGACCTTGCCAGAACCCTCAATGCCTGCAAATATGTTGCAACTCTCTTGCCATAATCAATATTCTTCTCTGTAGAGGCAATAAGGAAAATTTATATTTTCTAATAAATTGATTTTCTCCAGAAACTCATTGATCACATAAAATTAAGTCAAACAAAACATGCTACATTCACAATTATTTTGAATGTCTTTGATGAATCTTCCTTTTTTAAAAAAACAGGAACATTTTTGTGCTAGAGCATTCTGTACATCGCCAGACACCAATTCCCGAGTCATGTGGCCCAATGCAGAGGTTTGAACAGGGCGATTTTCCTCCTCAGCCCTCATGTCCCCATATAGAGAAATGTCTGGAAATGTCAGAAAATTAGGGGCCTCCTCATTTCCTGCCCTGGAAGGGCTGAGCCAGACTCATTTCCAGAGACTTGGATGGGATCAGTGAACACGCACAATCCATGGAGTATTCCGAAGTGTTTGGCCTCGTGGAGATTACATAACCAAAACCGCTGGATCAAAACAAACAAATAAAAATATTGTTCTGGTGTTTGTTAGAACCAGTTGCACAACTCGAATTCATCGCACTGACCATACAGTCAGTTGTGAAGACCCCAAAATAAAGATATCTGGGGCCGGAGGGGAGGCGCCGATACCACAAACAAAAAAGTGCTGCTTCTTGCCTGACCTAACTTGGCCTTCATTCTCCTAATGAGCTGTTCATCTGGACGAATGATGTTCACAATGTGCAGTGAAACTAAACAGAAGTGAAAAGATTGGTGGAGAAAGAACATCCCCATCAGTTCTACAATATCAAGAGGGGATGGGCAGTGTGAAAAATAATGAACTGGCAGGAAACTTTGTGCCTCCAGCCACCGCTCCTCAACCTCAGTCAGACCGAGCATCATTTTTGAATGACATGAGTGCTGGAAATATGAAAATGGAATATGGCAAATTGGTACCTTGTGTTTCTTCTGCTTCCGAACAGCACAGACTTTTTGCTTGTGATGAAAATCAGTATGAAAAGAAATCAATCTGCCAATATGTTCTTGTTTTTTTCCACCAGCAAGGAGCTCAGCTTATTTTTAAAAGCCAAAGGGAACACAGGCTGCCTTTTATAATTAAGTCCCCCCAGGAAGCTGAGACTTGGGAAGTCACACTTTCTTGGAGGACAATCATAGCTACTTAGCTTGTCTGACCTTGCGATGCTGGTGGAAGCACAGCGGCTCTGACGAGATGTGCCTTCGAAGCCCGTCCTGCTGCCCACTGTGGAGAGTGACTCAGGCAGACAATCAATAGGGCCTCATGCTGTTTAGAGGAACATTTGCTTCTGCTCAGTGAGAGGGACTTCAGGGAGGACAAGTCACCAGAGATCTGGGTCACCTTCTTAAACTGTCTTCTGAGGAGCCCTGTGATTGACACCTGGCTCACCTAGACAGACACGCTGGCCCACACCGAGCAAGTCTCCCGAGAGTTTTGGGGGCAGAGACAAAACGAGGCTATTCTGACTCCGACTTGGTGGTTTATTACAAGAAACACGTAGCCTTAATCTATCTTCTGCCTATAATTCCCTCTCTCCCTGAGCGCCACCCCACCCTAGCCTTCCCATCTTGAAGAAAGGAAAGAAGAATTTATATCAAGCTGTGGGGTATTCTTGCCAGACCTTGTAGATTCAGTTGTTCAAAGCTCTTGGACTTGTATAAAAAAACAAACACCATAAACAAAACCACAAAACCTCAAGCAATTTGAAATACACAGTAAATGAGTGACAATATTTATCTTATGAAAAAGACCTTTAAATAAAGGCTCAGAGGAAAAACAAAGAAAAATAATCATTTGGTATATTTCCCCAACATATTGCCTTTTTAATTGTCAGTGTATGCATTTTAACTTTGGCCAAGAAATCTGCATCTGTGCTTATTACTAAGGATTGAGCACCACCAGGAAAGTCTGTTACTATGGCAAATGCTTTTTATCAGAAGAGGACTGGAAATGAAAGGAATGCTGGCAACCTGGGTGAGAAAACATGAACACAGGGAAAAATGCATTGTCCTTGGGCCTCAGTATTTTAAAGGACATGATGACAATTAAGTCAGAATCACAAATATTTAGAAAATACCTATTATGTAAAAAAACCCCATTTTAGGAGTTGTAGGAGATACGAAGGCAAAAAAAAAAAAAATAAGATCTGGTCTTAAGGACCTTCAATTGTAATTGGGGAATGCAGACATAATCACATGAGAAGTTAAAGATAAGCTCAAAACAACAGAGAGACAATTATCTTAATGCAGTACATACATGATTAACTGAGAAATAAATTATTTAGATAATAGCTGCTGTGGGATTCCAGATGAGGGAGATTTAATGGGCAATGTTTGATCAAGAACAATCTCACTGGGGAGGAGGTGTAGAAATTGAATTTTTATGGTGGGTGGTGTTGGGATAGGTCTGAGGGAGAGTATGGATTTTGGAAAAGTTAAAATGTATATTTGGGGTCTTGGGAGGTTAGCTAAAATAGAGAATGTGTGAAGGGACAAGGTGGGGTTCTGGATTAAAAAGGTAAATGGGTTTGTATTCTGGGGTGTCCCTTTTGAAATGCTAAGGAATTTGGGTGTTATCTTCAAGAAAGGGGCAGATGCTGGAGGCTCCTGAATGGGTTTCAGTTTCCCACTTCCTGCTAAATAATAACTGTCTAATGATGACACTTGGCTACATACAGCTAGAGCCAGCCCTCCCCAGCCTGACTGGCACCCCCGGTCCTGAGAGCAAAGATGTCTCTGGACATCGCCAAATGTTCCTGGTGGGGGAACAGGAGAAGTGTGCAGAGTCGCGTCTGGGGTGGGAACCACTGGGATAGACGATGATGGATTTCAGGAGCAAGGAAAAAAAATAACGTAGTAAGGGAGTTATCTAAATACGAGAAAGGAGCTAACGTGCACAAGTGATTTGCTGAGTGGACAAACAAAATGTGAGATGCACACACACACACACACACACACACACACACACACACACACTGGATTATTCAGCTTTAAAAAGGGAGGAGATTCTGATATATGTCACAAGACGGATGAAATTTGAAGACTTCATGCTAAGTAAAATAAGCCAACACAAAACCCCCAATACTATATAATTCCATTTATATGAAGTCCGTAGAGTAGTGAAAGTCATGGGGACAGAAAGTAGAACACGGTGACTAGCAGCTGCAGGGGGGAGGATGGGGAGTGACTGTTCAATGAACACAGAGTTTACTTTGGGAAGATGGAAAGGCTCTGGAGATGGAGGATAGTGATGGTTACAAAACAATGTGAACGTATTTAATGCTACTGAACTATACACTTAAAACAGTTAAAATGATAAATTCTATGTTGTATATATTTTACCACAATAAAAAAAAGTTATTTGCGTGTATCAGTCAGGCTGTGCTGCACTTGTTACAGTCTCTGACTTAATGACTCCAGAAGGGCGTGCAGCACCACAGCGGTGACTGGAGGAGGTTTGCAGAGAGTGGAGCGGCCCACTGCCACGGCGGCCCTGGGAGCGAGTGGCGCGTCTGGTCTGCGTTAGTGCACTCGGGGCCTCTCACAATGGGAATTCGTTTCTCGCCGTTGTGGAGGCTGGATGTCTGAGATCGGGGTGCCAGCGGGGTCAGTTTCTGGTGAGGCCTTTCTTGCCTGCGTGTACCCTTGTCGCTGCGTCACACAGGGCCTTTTCTCCATGCGTGCACGTTCCTGGTGTGTTTTCCACTTCTTAAGAGGACTCCAGTCTTATTGGATCTGGGCCCCACCCTCATGACCTCCTTTAACCTCAGGTACCTCCATAAAAACCCTATTTCCAAGCACGAGCACGTTGAGGGTTAGGACTTCAGCATATGGATTTGGGGAGGACACGATTCAGTTTCTAATAGCTCCCTGATCCTCTCCTGTTTGTACTGGGCAGTGGGCAAAGGCAGCCTGAGAAAAAGCTGAGAGCAGTTGCTTCCGCGTGTCCGTGAGTGAAACCAGACTTTGCTCTAGGTGAGGAGATGCCAGTCAGCAGCGAAGGCACGATGAGGAAAGCAGCTGTCATCCGAGAGAGCACCGACGGCAGACTCGGACAGGAGCGATGATGAAAACTGAACGTTACTAGTAAAATGCACACGTGGCTTATAACTTTGGGAGTAAATGATGACCCAGCCATTTGTTTACATAGCACAGAGCTTAAAGCCCATGGATATTTACACACTCAAAATACATAATTCCTTCAAGGGGAGCAAAATAACCCATTATTTCCCAAAGCTATTAAATAATGATAAGTGGGAGATAGCCTTCTCTTTTAAAGCACTCAGGGAGATTTCTGCACAGCGGGTGACAGATTTGAGTTAATCTCTGACCAGAGAGACTAAAGCATTTAAAATAACAATCTATACTGGTCCAGTGCTTTTCCCTGTTTATTCTAAGTGCCTAATCTTGCTCTGCTTATATTCCCATGAAGCTATGTCAGAATAAGTGGCCTTTGGCTGCTGAACATGATGAAATGCTAAATATGGCTTACGCAGGATGTAATTGCCCCTACAAATAATGGTGAGAGTCTGTCCCTTGGCATGAAATTGGACTGCAGCCTGGCTGGTCTCATTTTGGTCATTCCTGCTATTGATGGGAGATTCCTGGAAGTTTGATTTGACCATATTGATCGTGAGGATGGCGGAGTGAACATTTTGACCAAACTAGACCAAAAGTCTAGTTCCGATGGTCAATATAGATGTAGCTATAACCCGAATGTGCATTTAAAACTACCAGGTTTCAGAAAAGAACAATTAAGGAGAAATCATTGTATAGCAATTCTATTTATTATCTTTCTCAAAGCAATCAAATCAGGCAGGAGAATGCCGATGTTGCAGAATGCCCTGGCACATCCTGAGGTGGGGCCAGGCTCCCAGGGACTCTCGTCCATTCATTCATTCGTGGAACAAGCTCTGATCGCTTACCGAGAACATTTCCTCCCCTCTTAAATAAGCCGCCAAAGCTTGTGTGTGAACTTGGTGGGTCAACGCCACCCACTGTCACCCTGTTTACAGTGGGTGGGCTTCCTCTTATTCTGTCTGCAGTGCTCCGGGCTCAGGTGTCTTTCTCATGGGCAACCTCTTTACACCTGTGCCCCTTCACTGCTCACGTCCCCACCTCTTACTCACTAACCCCAGGAACATCCTCTTCCTTCCCATCTACGTGGAAACTGGGTTCTTGGAATGGAAGAGCCGTGTCTCTAGTCTGTCACCTACAGAAAAACAAACACTAGACTCGCACCGTGCCTGACACATGTGTCTCTGTTAATGGCCTGACCTTCTATGCTCCTTAACTCTGATGCTGGGAACACATTATCAATGAAGTTACAGAATTTCTTGGAAAAACCTGTTGGCCTTGCATTGTAAGTGCAAAATAAAGCTTTAGCTTATTCTCTCTCTCTTTTCCTACCAAATCGAGTCTTGATTAGCTGGAAAGTTCTGCGTTAGCAATTAGATCATTTGTACTTTATGTCCTGGGGTTAAAATGACAACAACTCTGTAAGAAGCCTATGAGCATGGATTATGGTGTCATTAACAACATTCTCCTGGTGCATTTCCTGTGGTCTTGGATATTAAAAATACATAAGGCCTGCGAATCACTCAAGTTCTATATCTGCGCTAGACCTCTGGTTTAAATCCACCAGGATATTAACTCCTTAAACTTTTTATAGAATGGTGCTTTTCGTTGTGAGCGTGTCAGTAGGTCGGAAGTTGTTGCCGTCAAACCCTCAGGACTAAGAGCTCCGTGCCAAGGCAGCCCACGTGATTCACGCGGTCAAGTGGGCACGTTTCAGAGAACATGTGGAAGAGTCAATTGAGCCTTCTTCCTGCAGAGGAGCCTCCTGCTTAT
>RJWJ010043212.1:0-12689 GCA_004363605.1 Indri indri | reverse complement strand
ATGTCCGAGACAATGAGGGAGCAGGGGAGGGACTGAATGGTCCAAGTCCTGGGGTTCGGTCATCATTGGATTTTTTCATTGCTTAATTCTCTGAATGTTTGTAAAGTGGGGTGTTTGTATATGGGCATATACGTATACTTTATATAATTGTGGCATTATAATAAAATTTTTAAATGGGATATTTTCACAGGTAGAGGGAGCCCAGGATGGCGGTGGCTCACTGTCAACCACGCTCCCTAAACCTGGTCACCTTCCAGATGCCAAGGCCAGCTCTTGAGAACTACAGTCAAAACCTTGTTTTCTATGGGCCTGAGTTCTTGGACTTCCCTGAAACTTTCCCCCAAAACACACCAGAGACAAAAGACACTGCTCTCTGTTTAGATAAAAGAAGCAGACTTGGCAATAATTATTTTGGTTAGGAGAAACAAAGACCATTTTTCTTCAGAGGGTGTGGTAATATGAAAACTAGTTATTTTTTTTCTAATTGCATTTCTTTGAGATTTTTTTTTCTGGAAGAAGGGACTGGAGAACTTTCTGCCTTTCCAGGGCTATGGTGAATGTGGCCTGAGGGACCAGGTGTCCTTGGCTGTTGAGGCCTGGCTGGGGACACAGGCTCTTTGGGAGCATAGAAGAGGGTTGCCTCAAACACAGTTGCTCATCCTGCGACCTCACAGTTCAGTTTTGGGTTTTCTGAGTCTGTCTGTGAAATGCGTATTAATGCTTAGAGCATTCGGACTCCCAGCTCTTGCTTGAAGGTTGCAGGATGTGGCCCTCAGCCCTTTCCTTTGCTCACAGAAGGAGGATGCCTTGTCATCACAGGAAGTTGTATATTCGGGCTCTGCTGAGCCCTTGAATAGACTTTGTTTTCTTGTGTTAACTCTATGTACAAACCCCAGTTTCTTCCTTAGGATTTGGCCAATGATGGGCTTTTTCTTTGTGAGTTTCAATATCCCCTTTGCCCACAGAAGCAACTCTAACATCTAAAGATGGACCTGTCTGGTCTTTGGCCATAGATCTGCCTTGTCCATTCCCTCTTTTCCACATATGAAGCCTCTGAAACAAACGCCCCATTCTATTTTTACGTTTGGTCTTTGATGGAATCTCTGGCAGGAACTGGGCATCTTGTGCTCAGACGTCTCTGCTAATCCCCTGTTCTTTTCTGGGTAAGAGAGCCCCAATCCTGCATCCCCATTTTGATCCTCTCCTGGTAAGGGTCACATATTATTCTAGGTGATCATCAAAACAACCCCCTGAGGTTTGCAGGCCAGGTGCTTTCTCAGAGAAGCAGCTTGAGAATTACGGCAGTTGACAACTTGTCCAAAGTCAGGACCTACCTGGAAATTTTGCCTCCGACACCAACCAAAAGTCCTTTCATTACATCTCACACCATCACTTAGTGGGCAAGACCCACTGGCCAGCTCCATAGTTGTTTATTTCCTATGGGGCCGGAGGGGGAGGAGCAGGGTTTGGAGTGTCCCAGGTTCTGCTGTCCATCCCATGTGCCTCTATTCTAAGGGCTCTGTTTTCTGAACACTGTCTCTAGGAACTGACATCCTCAGCCATTATGGAGCTGGGATCTCATGGAAAGGAGTGTTTAAGGTTAACCCTGTCAGAGTCTGCAGTTGAATAGCAGAATCTTACTTTTTAAAGCTCCTGCTTTATTCTTCCTGCCTCTGAATTGATGCTGATGGGGGGGAAAAAAAGGCTGGGATCCATTCTCACTTTTTAAGCAAGTAGAAGACATTTGTTATTGAATAAATTATGTGGCACTCATTAATGAATTATGTGACTTTCTGTGTTGATTTCATTGTGATTTGCATTCTTCCATGTCATTCATGGTTAAAGTGAATAAAAATATTTCCTGTGGATGCTTCTGGGAAACTGAAATAAAGCACGGTTTTCTGCATGTGGTCCTCAACTGATGTTTCGGACAGTGATCCCCTGTGAAGAAGGGCACGGAATCTCAGATCTTTAGGAACATCTATGTGCCATTCTGTAGGAATCTGCTCCCTTAGCACAGATGCAGTTATATCTGATCGGAGTCCATCAGTGGTTCAGCATTGCTGTCCAGGTTGACCTAAAAAAGGGGGGAGGCTTGGTCCAGAAACACCTGAAATGGGAGGATGATTGATGAACAATGCTGGGGACTTGTTCCTCTTAAGTATCTTGAAATCTCCTAATAAAGCAGTCTGCGCATGGTGTTTCAGATTTTACCCTGGAGCCTCTACCACACCCAGGAAGATAGTCTGTGAGTTCTGGATAGAAACCCTGGTCCCATTCTCTCCCTGCCCAAGAAGTTTTCCAAGACTAGATGTTCTTATCTTTCTTGGGAGTTCCCATTCCTGATGTCTCCCTATATTAATAATTAATTTAGGAAAATGGGAAAGAAGAGAAAAACAAAAACCAAGAGTCAATCTCTTTTGTGAGTTGGACCTAGGGTTTTTCTACCTTTTCGATATCTCGGTCTTCTTCAAATATTGGATTCCACTGCATGCAGCAACAAGACAGAAAGAAGACCCCAACCGATACAAAAAAATCAAACAGGGAACCAAAGCCCCAGGGCCCACTAAAATGCAGAAGGAACCAACCAACATTCTCCATCCTCTGATGTGGATTCCATGTCAGGCAATGGGGCACAGAGAGGGCATGCTCCAGTCTAAAGTTCCAGGCCCCCATCAGAAAGTTATGGGGCAGTCACCAAGGGCTCCTTGGCATGGATGAGGGGACAAAAAGAGGAAGGTGAACCCGTGGACCTTCCCCACCATCCAGCCTAGCAGATCCCAGGACCTGCTATGGTTATTAGATCCCTGCACCCTTCTCTGGTCCTTCTTACTTTCCTCAGCATATTTATTTATATATTATCTATTTGTTATGTATATAATATATAACAATTATATATGTAATTTATGTAAAAATTTCTTCCCGTTTACACCTTAGAGGTATGCGCTTGGACTCCACCACTTCCCCAGCCGTTGGAGGTGTGAAGATCTTTGGAGGTGTGAAGGTCTTCCAGGAATTTTTACTAATTCCCAGAGAGTATTTTTTGAACCTTTCTTCTGAAGCATAATACACAGCTATAATAATACACAGCTATAATCTAATCATGCAGAATCTACGGTATATTTTATTTAGAAGTAAATTCTACACATTAAGGTTGTAAAGGTCTTGTATCCAACTGATAATGGCTCTTGTTAATTTCCCTGTTTTTTCAAGGCCTTTTTTTTCTTTTTAGTATTATAGCCAACATCTCCAACACTTCCCATCTCTCCAAGCTTCTCCTTTCTCTGTATTTCTTTATTTAGAAAGATAAAACATTTTCTTCAAAGACAATAAACTTCTAGAAGATTTAGATATTATTGTTGCAGAGTTATAGAAGATAGAAGTAAATATTTGTAGGTTGTGGAAAGAACTAAAAAATAATTGCTTTGTACAGATGGAGAAATTTCACAGATGCATTAAATCTTTTCTGGAAGAAGGTGGACATACATATGTACATACATACATACATATTGAGTGAAGAAGCAGGAATTTCTGGTAAGTCCACATTTTGTTTTCCATGTGTTTTCTAACCCAAACGTCCACAGATTCTGTTTTGTAATAAAAAGCATGCACCTGGATTCCAAATGCTATCAGTCCTGAGTGCCCCAAAACTCAAATTATTTAATGAAATTGTATGGGATGGGAAAGACAATGGATACCTCTTATTAAAGTGTTTGGTTGGTGTACTTTAATTTTTTGTAAGGTGGTACTCTTTCTCACTAAATGGCAATACAATCAGAAGAGAATGAGGTCCTAGAAGCAATGAAACCCTACATGAAGAGGACTGCGGGCCAAGATTGTATCCATCATCATGGGTAAAAGCTCTTTGATATGTCCATGTGATTCTCCTCTGTGTAATTACATATGTGACTCGAGTTTATGACATGTGGAGATGAAATCACAATCCTTGGCTAGATGCTAAATAGAGTTTTTGTTGTTGTCTCCATTAGAAAGAAATGTTAAAGTTTCTGACTTGAGGACTACATATTTCAGCAGTTCCACCAGTGATGCTTTCAACTTGCGTGTGTGCGGGACTGGCCTGAATTGATTGAGGGGGCTATTTTGCGCCTCTCTGTTTATATTTGTTGAAATAGATGATTGTTAGTAACTTAACTAAGAGATAAATGATTTCGTTTCTTTTGCAGGAAAAATATTTACTGGCTTATAATTTTATTATGGTGTATTTTTTCAGTATAAAATTATTAAAACGTGTAGCCAATGCTTTCCTGTGCTAACTCAATAAATGGAAAACAATTGTTATGATTGTCATTACACCAGGCCTCTCCTAGCTTATTGAGCAATTCTGGATGCTGTGCTACTAGATGCTACAACACCAGGAGATATCTAGCAAATCACAGCTTTTGTAATGGATTTGTGAAATTGAAAAAGTTTGTACAAAATTGCAGGAGAGAATAACATAGAAAGCAGGTGATAGCTTAGAAAGTCAGTGGGGCTCTGATGAATCCACAAAAATCATGTTAACTTTTTTATGGATTCTTCCACTAATGGATTTTTTGAGAAGAAAGAAATATGCAAACAAAACAAACAAAATATACCAAAGAGAAAACAAAAATAATAAAACAAACAAAAACTCTCCCACACATCCTTGACTCCAAATGGAATGAGGCAACATTTTAGCTCACTGTTGCTTTCCAGAAAGGTCCATCCCAATTATAGAGAGCTGAGGTGGTGCTATTAAAATCTACCTCAGTGGAAAGTACCCACTAGAGTTTAAAGTACTTGCTGGTTATAAACACTTAGTAATTTGCAGTATTGCCAAGGAAAGATACATTAATATATGGTCTTCACTGCAAGCCCTTTATAACTTGTTATTGTTCAGACAGCTTTATATTATTTGATTTTCTGTTATATTGATCAAGTATGATCAATCTGATTTCCCTCCTCCTAATTGGCTTATCAAAGTAACACAGGACACAAATGACTTCTGCCACTTAGAGACTATGGTTTAAATAGCTGTAACATTAATAGTCACTACCTGAGGGCAAAAGGAGACAAAAGTGAGGTGTCCTCAAGATCTTGGAAATAAGGAATATAAAATTGCTTTTTAAATATTAAACCATAAAGTCATCAATGGATGATGAAAGCAGAGACAAGCAAAGTCAAACTTTAAAAAGAGATTCCCGTGACATTAACAAAAAGATGGACTAAGGATATCTGAAAATTCTCCCCATAAGAGCAATGAGAACACTGGCAAAAATAGTCAGAATCAACTTTTTCAGAACTCTGGAAATTAACCAAAGGTTAGTCTAAAAGTGCCAATAGTGCTGCTTTTGAGAAACCCTGCATTAGAGTTCATGGTATAAATCTTTAATTTATTGCAGTCTACCTTTAGATGATACTGCATCATTTCATGTGTAGTATAAGGACTTCCTTCCCTTTCTCTCCTCCCACGCTGTATGTTATTATTGTCTCACACATTAGAACCACACACTACACTGTTATTGGTTTTGCTTTTTTGCAATTATCTTTTAAAGAGATTTAAATAGTAAGAAAATAATTGTATATATTTACCTACATGTTTACCATTCCTGGGCTCTTCATTCCTTAAGTTTAGATTCATAGTTTTCATCTGCCTTCATTTTGCTTTGGCAGGGTTGTGTCCCTCCAGAGGCTCCAGGGGAGAATTCATTCCTTGCCTCTTCCAGCTTCCAGCGGTTGCTGGCTTTCTTTGGCTTGTGGCTGCATCACTCCAATCTCTGCCTCTGTGGTCACATTGCCTTCTTCTCTTCTGTGTCTAATCTTCCTTTGCTTTCCTCTTACAAGAACATTTGTCATTGCATTTGGGACTCACCTGGATAATCTATCTTAAAACCCTTAATTCAATCACACTTGCAAAGGCTCCATTACCATATAAAATAGCACTCATGAGTTCCAGGAATTAGGACCTGGATATTTTTGTGGGCCATTATTCAGGCTCTCTCATCCCTCTATCTTTGTTCTCTTTTTCTCAAAAGTTAGCTATTGGGTTGACTTCCTACTTTTCTTACCTTCTCTCTCTTATTTTCCTAATCTGTCTTTTTGTTCTACTATCCATATATATTTTTTAATTTTTAAATTTCAGAATATTATGGAGGTACAAACATTTTGGTTACATATATTGCCTTTGCACTGCCCAAATAGAGCTACAAGCATGTCCATCCCCCAGACAGTGCGCTCTGTACCCATTAGTTGTAAATTTACCCATCCCCTCCGCCCTCCTCCCACCTACCTGGCACCTGATGAGTATTACTTCCACATGTGCACCTAAGTGTTGATCAGTTATTACCAATTTGATGGTGAGTACATGTGCTTGTTTTTCCTTTTTTGTGATACTTCACTTCAAAGAGTGGGCTCTAGCCCCATTCAGGATAATACAAGAGGTGCTAGTTCAAACTGTATTTTGTAAATCTTCTTTTGAAATTTTAATTTCTCCTGTCTTATATATTTAATTTCCAAACATTCTTTCTTGCTTTCCCAATACTCTTTAAAACATAGTCTTTTGTTCTGATTTCATGGGGGCAATATTTCCTCAATGCCTTATGATTCTTGGCTGCCAGCGTTATTCATATTTAGGAGTGAGGCATCTGAAGGTGATTTCTGAATGGGGCTTGTTCACAGGCAGGAATCTGGTCTAACTTAAATGGTAGTTCTCTTTTCCTGGGCTGCTAATTTTCCCTGGAAAAGAAAACTTCAGTAGCCCACAAGTGAGTTTCCATTTACTCTGTTTTGGTAAGCCAATTGCCATTTGTTTGCCATCTTCCAAGTTTTGTATTTATTTCTCACTTGTTATTGTGTTTTTTAAAAATGGGGATAAAATTTACATAACACCAAATTAACCATTTACAATTCAATGGAACTTAGTATATTTACAACATTGTGTGTCTGCCACCTCTATCTAGCTCTAAAACATTTTCATCATCCTCAAAGGATACACTGTATCCCTTAAGCAGACATTTCCCTTTTCCCCCACCCCCATCCCACCCCTGGCAACCACAAATCTGCTTTCTGTCTCTGTAGATTTACCTGTTCTGGATATTTCATATAAATGGAATCATAAAATACATGACCTTTACGTCTGGCTTTTTGACTTAGCATAATGTTTTCAAGGTTCATCCGTGGTGTAGCATGTATCAATATTTCATTTCGTTTTATTGCTGAATAATATTCTATCATATGGATATAACACATTTTGATTTTCCATTCATTGGTTTATAGATTCATCTGCTGTTGTCTTATTATTCTCCTTGTCTTGGTGGACTCGTAGCATTTTATGTCTTTAATGACATGTTTGTAGGATTTGGAAAAGCAGAGAAAAATATGTGTGTTCAGTCTACCGTATTTAATCCACAGTGTATTCTACAATTTTTAAACTAATAATATCCATATATTGTGCTTTTTCTGCTTGACAAACACATAAACAAAAAATTGAGCTTTTACAGCACAAATTAGAATTGACCTTGCCTTCTAACAGCCCACAATCAAAAGCAATAAATACTGAGTTGGACTGATATTCCTTGTTTAAAATGTATGTATTCATGTATTCTTTAATATATTGGAATTGGCTTTTCAAATGGCACATTTTGAATATTTGATTTTTATTTATCTGTTTTTACTTTTTAATTTAGTATAATTATATATTATGTTATCGTTGACACAAATTAGAATTGGCTCTAAAATTCATCCTCTTTGAGAAGCTTCAGTTACCGGAAGTATTAGAGTGTAATTTAATAGCCCCACTCACCGTCCAGCATAATTCTGGATGGTTTCATAGGATGGGTCCTAGACAGAAACTGTTAGGTTTATTCCACTGGAAATGTGACATATAATGATTTTAAAGATTTCATATTTATTGTGTCCTTTCTAATTCATTGTCAAGACAATATTATAATGATAATAATGAACATCGAATTCAAAAAATCTTCCACAATCCCTCATTTATAACAAATTAGGAATTTAATGTTCCCTCTAGTCCTTATACATTTGTATTCCTAATGCTTAAATAGTTATAATCATTTGGGTAGGTACAATTTAATATTCTGCTTTATTTCACATACACTGTTTCATAAACATTTAGTTTTATTGCTTTAAAACCTTCATAATCATCACTTAGTGGCTGAATTATATTTTGTTATGTGGGCATACCATAATTTACTTAATCACTCCCCTAAGGTTAGGCATTTGGACTGTTTTCAGTTTAGATGAGTAACTGTGTTGCTTGAATGGGAGCAGTTAATACACATTTAGGGGGAAAGTGGCCCCGTTTATAGATCACGGGTTTTTCTCAGATAAGCCTAGGGTCTGTTTTCGGCTCAATTACTAGCTTTGTGATATTGGATAAGCTTCTTTTTATTTATTTTTAAATTGTAGCACTTGATCAAGGTCTCATTTGAATATAGTAAAATGCACAGATCTTAAATGTATAACTCAATAAATTTTTACATCCCTATACACCTATGTGACCATATACATGTCCCTCTCCCAAATATAAACATTATTCTCATTTCTAACACTGTGCATTTATTTTGTATTTCAAAATTTATGTAAATGGAATCGTACAGTATGTATTCTTTTGTGTCTCTCTTCTTTTGTTTAATAAGATGTTTTTGAAATTCACCCATGTCGTTGTATACATCAGTTTAGAAGTTTCGTTTTAAATTGTTGAGCAGTACTGCACTGTATGGTTTTATCAATTTTTTTATCCTTTCTTCTGCTAAAGGACGTTTGCATTGTTTCTATTTTGTGACTATTACGAATAGATTTTCTCTATTTTGTACAAATCGTTTTTTGTACATGCATGTACTCAATTCTCTTGGGTGTCTATCTAGGAGAGAAATTGCTATACTGCAGGGTAAGTGTAGTTGGTGAAGTTGATAAATGTGAAAAATAAGGTACCCAGCATGTAATCTGGGGCATAGTAAGTTATCTACTAAATGGGAGCTATGATGATGGTGGCGATGATGATAAAGACAATGGTGATATAACTTCTTTATGTGCACTGATGGGTAGACATGTTGAGTCTGTGAAGTTCTCCCTTGTACCTTGGCTAGACTTGTGGTTCTCAACAGGATTTCCGCATCCCACTCCTGAGATTCAGATTTCATTTTCTAAGGGTGGGGCCTAGGTATCCATTTACTTTAAACGTTCCTCTGGTGATGTTAATTGCTGTTAGGCTTGAAAACCACTTCCTAGCAGAAGAATTGATTTATGGCTCACTTCCCCAGACTTTGCCATTTTTAAGTTTTCTGAGGTAGCAGATTTGTTGCATTACTTCTGCATTCCTCACCCCAGTCACTCCTGAAGACCCCGAAACAGCCTCTAAGATTTATGTCTCACTGGTGAGCTTCCTCCCGTCCTTCCTCTTGTTTCTCTTACAAATCTCGAAGTCATTGATCTTAGAGGATGTGTCTGTGTTCCCCAGTTGCTGCTTGGTTTCAGTATGCAGTACCAGTCTTCCCAAATGTCACCTTATCAATATTTTCTACTTATTTCTCCTTCTGTTTTTACTTTTTCATTTAAAATAAACACAAATAGGGCAAACTCCTACAGCCTCTGGCAGCTGGCAGCCTGCATGTTGGCTGCTCTCGCCTTCGCCGTGCAGATTCTCCTGGCAGACTGTTGAAAGTTGTTGTGATTTAAGGAGCAGCTGGTTTTTCTTGTCTTTCTTTTTTTTTTCTTCTTAAACTTTGCTTCATTTTCCCTTTTAGTTATCAAAGTAATATATGTGTATTCTAGCAGGAAATTTGGAGAATCAATTATAAAGATTCAAAAGCAACAAATTTTTTTTTCGTGCAATTTTCTGTTTATATAGTCAATATTCACTTTTGGCTCCCGCAATTCCTGCATTAATGACCCTGGGTTGCTCTTCTTCTTGGAGCCTGTTGCCTTCTGTGTTAAGGAGGGATGATAACAAAAACCCAACAGAAAAATGGGCGAAAGACAGGAGGGATAACTCACCAAAAGAAGATGAAAATGGTCATTAAACATATACAAAATGTTCAATTTTACTCATAAAAAATGCAAATTAATGGCAAAAAAATGTAAAAGCTTGACGACACAACATACTTTCCTGGTGAGGTGGAAGAAAAACAAGCGTGCTCATCCATTGCTAGGGAAAGCACATGTGGCAATGGAGGGGAAGGTGGCAGTGCCCAACCAGACTGCAGATGTGTGCACATTTTGATACAATAGTCTCTCTTCTAACAATTTACCCTGAAGGTATATCTCAACAATATAAAAAATGCACAAGGTTAGTCATGGCAGCATCATTCATAATTGTAAAATATTGGAAATAACCAAAACTTCCAAATATAGGAAATTTTTATTGAGTGAACTGTGGAACATTCATATCCTGAGGAACTATGCAACTGTAAAAAAGAAGGAAAAACATCGCCATCAATGGAGACACAGTACTTTCCTGTGAAAAAAGCAAAAGGCAAAGGAGTATGTATAGTATGTTACCTTGTGTGTAAGAAACAAAAGTAATAAGAAAATATACATTGCAAGAAGGATAAATCAGAAATCAATGAGATTGGTTCCCTACAGGTGATGGGTAGGAGCAAGATGGAATGCACTGGAAAGTAAGTGACATTTTTCTGAGTATATTCTTTTGTGTAGTTTTGACTTCTGGCAGCATGCTAATGTTTTTTACTCTTGAAAAAATAAAATCAACAAGAATGTGGGAAAAATATCCTAAAATGGAATACAAACAGAAGTCCATGAACCTAACCTTCAAATGAACAACATACTACAATGGACAGTGAAAAAGAGCCAACTCAAGTAACTTTGAACATAGTACTTTGGCTATTGTCAGTCAAAAGATAATCTTTAATTATATTTATTTGGATTTATTTTCCCCACAATGTATGGATTAGCAATTCTGAGATTACTTTTAATGTATTGGTAGGACTGAGCAAGTGATAAATATATTTATCAGGTTTTCAGAGTTGGAGAAGAGGGAAACAAACGAAAATCAGGAAGGCTGTGAAGAACACTGTGGTGTTTGGTGTTGGATTGCAAGTAGAGGTTATCAGTATGAATATCTGTGTATCTATGTGCACACATAGGTATACATATCCATATATACTTATATGTGTGTGAGTATATAGTCATTAGTACTATTTATATAGTATACATCTGTATGTATATATATATATATATATACATACACACATATATGAATGAATAAACACATATTTCCCAACTGCTCACTGCAGAGACTTATAAGAAAACAACAATAACAACAAAACCAGACTTTTGTTTTCAAATATCATGCCCCATTAAAAATAGCTTGTGATACTTGGATTCATGACTGATTCCCTGGCCAGGGAAGAGAAAAATTAAGATAAACCTGGAACATCTTCTTGGCTAAAAAGTAAGGATGTACTTAAAAGGTAATGGGAATCTGTATTAGTCAGGATTCTCCAGAGAAACTAAACCAATAGGATGAATGGATATATATATAAAAAGAGATTTATCATAAAAAATTGGCTTATGCGATAATGAAGGCTGGCAAGTCCCAAGATCTGCAGTGTGAGTCAGCAAGCTGAAGACCCAGGAGAGCTTGTGGTGTAATTCCTACTGAATTTGAAGACTTGAGGACAAGGAGAACCAATGGTGGTGTTCCAGTCCAAAGGCCAGCAGTCTCAAGACCTAGGAAGAGCCAATGTTTCAGTTAGAGTCCAAAGGCAGGAAAAATTGATGTCCCAGTTTGAAGACCATCAGACAGAAAGAATTCTCTCTTTTGTGGAGGAGAGTCAGCTTTTTTGGTTTCATCAGGCCATCAACTGATTTGATGAGGCCCACCCACATTAGGGAGGGCAACATACTTTACTCACTCTACTGATTTAAATGATAATCTCATCCAAAAACACCCTCACAAACACATTCATAATAATATTTGACCTAATATCTGGGCACCTCATGGTCCAGTTAAGTTGACACATAAAATTAACCATCATAGGATCTATAAAAAAGAAAATAAATAATGATAATAAGGGATTGTAATTCATTAAATAAAAAAAGAATTGTGAATCCATAGTGTTAACAAATAAGTAAAAAAGAAATTTCTTCCTTATAGGAGAAAGCTAGGAATGATGGAGGTAGAAGATTGCCAAATTGCAAACATCATAGTAATAACTGATTCAGACAAATATCTATAAATATTACATTAGTAAGTAAAAGTTCAATGAGGCAAAGCACATATACATACTCTTAAGGAATTAAAAAAAAAAGGTAACTATCATGGAGAAACGTGGTTGACACAACCTTATGGCCTCAGCCACGCTAACATCACCAATAATGGGACAAACTGTCATTACAGACATGCTGATGTGATACATTAATAAGGACACAGGATCATATATGTATAATGGTATTTTTGCCAAAAATGAAGGTAAACACAAAGTGGAGGGAAATCTAAAATGCATGGACCACACATTTAAAAAATGTTAATGGAATTAAAAACAAAAGCTGAAGAACTGTTTTAGATTAGAGGAGACTAAAGAGATATAACATCTGAATGCAATGAGTGATCCTGGATTGAATCCTGGATCTGAAAAAAATCGCTGTAAAGGATTTTATTGGGACAATGTAATATAAAAAGCATTATTGTGTAAGCACGAAATTTTCTGAATTTGATTATTATACTGTGG
>RJWJ010043211.1:0-12880 GCA_004363605.1 Indri indri | reverse complement strand
GAAGGTTGAAGTCATTCTAATTACATATGAAAATATATCCACTTCCCCTCCATCTTTCTCTCTTTCTCTCTGTGAGTTCTCTTTTCTTTTTTTTTAATGAATGGTCATTTGATTGAATTTCTTGCCAGAAAGTTCACCTGCTGACAATATGGTAGTAGTGGTAATAAGAGTGTGGGAAAGAAAAAGAGAATTTGCAAATATGTGCCATTATTATAAATCGGTAGGAATGTTTCTAAGGTCTCTATTAAGGTTTTAATGTCCTGCTGAGACACCTTAGCAAGATGACAGGGTACTACGGAACAGGTTTTGTAATTTGACAGAGGAAAAATTCAAAGATGATTGCTAAACATGCAAGACAATTACCAGCTTAGGGGAAATTTCATTTGGGCGGCTGAAAGGAATGTTGCCCAGAGACCACAGGGGCCCCGTTCAAAGCTCAAAGGCCACATGGGGCCGCATTCTCCTTCCTGGGCCTGGCCACTGTGATGATTAGTAGACTCTCTTGAAGCATTTAGCCATTAGGTTTATGATGCAAAGCAACATTGATTCTAGGATTAAAAGTTTTGGGAAAATAGGAGCATGAAAAAATGATAGACCAGAGCCACTCAAGAGAGTCAGGAAATGAGCCAGAGCTGAGGTCCCAAATAAAAATTAACTCGGTGCCATATGACCTTAGTCATCCACAGCCTTGTTGTAAATCCCCAGGCAGATGACTTTTCTCAGAGGCAATTCTAAGAACTACCATAAATTCTGTTGGTAGAAGTAGTAGGTGCCCTTTCAAAGGCAAAATACTCATATTTTCCATATCACACCTTTCAAATCAAAATACCCAATGCCTATGTCAAGTTTCATCTCCACAGGTGCAGAGTGGAGATGAAAAGAGCATGCAATGACCAAGATTATGGTCAAAATATTAAAAAAGAATGTATTAAAATAAATCCATATTATCTTACTACAAATACAGTGTTTGAGGCTGCAAACCAGTCTAAGAAGTCTATAAGACCCTTTCAAGTTCTATTTAATGTGAGGCCTAAATCAAATATGAGTAGGTCAAAGTAATATTTGAACAGGTAGTTTTGCATTTTAAATTGGTGACACCTGTATAACAGAGACCACGATCAATTTGTATGATGAAAGGGAAACTGAAAATTTTCAGATTTTGTAAGTATGGGAGACATATCAACTCTAAAAAAAATCACAACCAAAATGCTGTGCCACAACCAGGTTAGTTGGACAGGACAGGATAAGTGCATAAGAATGCTGCACATTGGCCTTGTAATCTGACCAGGTAATCTAGGGAGTGAGACTAGGCTCATGGAGACAGCTTTGCTTTCATTCTGCCCAGTGTTTTAGTATTGCAGGCATTAATTCGATTTAATCTGTGGTCTTAGATCAACCTGGAAGTCAACACTTCTCATTTCACCTATACTAAAATATAATAAAAAATTCTGCTTCGCATCAAATTTCATTACTACTAAGTGCTTAGAAATTTTTGTGGTGATGCCAGGAATTTTCATTCTGCCCTATGATCTATTTCTTTATCAATTTTAATGCTGATGCAGTTTCAGTGCAGCAAAGAAAGTTGGATGATTTTTGAAGTTCTTTGCAAGTAAATTTATTGCTTTTTGTTTGTAATGTGGTTTTTAACATACGGAATTAGGAGCCGTAGTCTTTATTGTCACCTAAAGCCTCAGTTATTTCCCCATTATAAGTGTGATTAGGAAATAACCTTAAAATATGTTACCCTTTGTCTATACAATCTTAAACATTCAACTAAACCAGCAAAACCACATGGGTTCTATAGTCATTCAGCTTTGAATCCCAAGTATAATACTAATATTTACCACAGGTCAAGTTATTTCATCCTTTTGCTTCTGTCTTTCAACTATAAAATGGTTATGGTAATAATTAACTTGCAGAATGGGTATAATGAGTAAATTTTAAAAATTAATATATATAAGCTGTCTAAAAATGTCTGGCCCATACCAACCACTTAGTAACTGTTCATCTAGGTTATTTCCAAATATTTGAGGTTTTTTTTATATTGAACATTAAAACACATAAGCAAAAGATTAAAACATTTGCTTTTCATTCAGTTTTCTTGTCATAAATATAGCCTATTGGCCTTACTTCAGAAATTTCTCAGATTTTCTCCATTTTTCAGCTCATGTGACTAATAATCTACTCTGTTCCAGTCATGCAAGATCCTAGTGACAGAGAAGCACCATTTTGTACTTTCCAAATTTAAATTATGTAAAGTGGAAAATGACAAATTTATTTCTGCATTCTGTCACAGAACATCTAGAAAGCAGATGATTGCCCTAAAACAGCAATGGTTCTTGCATCCTGGGCTGCCACATACTAGCTCTGGGGTGTGGGCAGATCATTAAACCTCCCTGAGACTCAGTTTTGTCATCTGTAAAATGAGGATAATGCTTGGGCTGGGCACAGTGGAGAACACTGTGCAAAGATGACTATTGCAGCAAGGGTCCTGAGGCTGAAAGTGAGCTAACATTTGGGCTGCACCTTCAAGGACCAGAGGACTCAAGAAAGTCAGAGGTGTGGGATGGCTCCACAGATGACATCACCGGGAAATTGTTACTTTGTCTTCAGCTCATGGCTCCCATAACTGAATGAGCAAAGGCATGGAGTTGGGAAAACTGAGAGCATGTTCAAGAAATGGTAAGTGGTAAAGACCAATTTTCCAAAACATACAAGGTGAAATGGGGAGTGGAGTGAGAGAAGGCTGGAACAGATCTTAGGGGTGGAGGGATCACGAAGGCCTTGAAAATATGAGAATTCTGATTATTTTTTAGAGAGTATGAGAAAAGGCCTGGTTGTGAGAATGGCAGGGGGAATGGTCAGAAGGAAAACATGTGAAAAGTATACAAACAAAGTTGACCTTACACTAATAAATGGCTAAATTTTACTGGTGAGAGAGGGCTAACAAAATTTCCTATCCAGGATAACTGAAAGGGTAGTGCTACTATCAACAGACGTATTTTTAAAAAGGAGGAGGATGGCAAAGGTTCAAATGGATTTGTCCTATAGTACACCCAGGGGTCAGGAGAAAGGAGATGCCTGAGTTAGCAAGCTATGCACAGTAGAATCTATGCAATACAGAATACCATGAATACTTTAAGTGTCCTAACACCGTATTGAGAAGTTCCATCAGATAACATACTCTTGTAAATCCTTACTATTTTTTTTTTTATAATTTCAGTGCCATGCATGATTTTAAAGTGATAGTTTTTCTCCTTGATAATAATGTATGAAACTATTATTTATAGCATCAAAGCCTAGAAAAATTCATGTAATCAGCTCAAGAATTTTAAAAAATAGCCTAATGTCTAAACCACAGGCTGAGATTTTATTCTACTTCTGTCATAGATTTCCTGGTTCAGATATGGAGAATAACCAACTCTGAGCTCATTTTTCCTTTTTACAATAAGAACTTGTAAAGTTTTGACTTACTATCAAACATCCAGTTTATAAATATTACTGAAATAAAATTGATATAAAATATGAGAAAACACACATCTTACAAGAATAGATTTCTCCACTACTTACCCATTTATTCTAGCACTCTAAATAATTAACTCCTTTGAAAAAGTAAATTCATTGTTGATAGGTAACCTTGACATTCAAGCTTTTATTTGTCCTATTTTTCTTCTATTTCCCCTTTTATTTACCATTTTAGAAGAGAGAAACTATGGAACAGGCTTTTGAAAATCTGAATGCAAATGGAATTGCTTTATTCTGGGTAATAAGTGAATACTACACAAAAAGAGATATAGTCATGTCTTCAGACTATCTTGAAAGTCTCAATAACAAAGAGCTTATGGATATATATATATATACATATATATATAAAAATATATGCAATCAGCCACAGTGTATGACAAATTAGTGGCTTACGTTTTTTCCTCTCTCACAGAAATTTCTGGTTTAATTGGTAGCTTACGCATCAACTATCCAGTAGGCTGTATATGTGGAGAGGAAAATAAATCAGAGAAAAATCAATCCTTTAATTAGGTTGTACCTATATTTATAAAGGTAAACATTTTTATAGATTTTCCTGACACCCAGCTTCCTTCTCTCTCTTCCTTACTGAATAGCATCATGGCTGCAGTTGTCTGTTTCTCCTGCATCACCAATTTTCCTCTCTTTGCTGATCATTTCAACCATTTATATACATGCTAAAATATCGCCAATCATTTTTTTAAGAAGTTATTTTCACCCCCCATCACCTAGCAAAAACCCAATTCTCTGCTTCCCTTAGAGTAAAACTCCTTAGGAGTAGCCCATACTCAGCTTGCTCTAATTCTTTTCTTTGGATCATTTTTGAAACCCACTCCAATCAGGGGTTCGTCCAGACCATTACAACAAAATTCCTCTTGTACTATTTACCAAGACATCTACATTGCAAATCCAGTGGTCCTTTCCCAGTCTTCATCTTAGGTGAACCGTGAGCAGCATTTGAGACAATTGATAAGTCTCTTCTTAAAGACTTTCTTCCATTAACTTCTACAAACTCACACACTTCTGATTCTCATCCTACTTCACTTGTTACTCCTTTTTGATCTCTTTTTCTGGCTTCTTATCATCTTCCTAAACTCTAAATGTCCAAGTACCTCAAGGACTAGTCTTCAGATTCCTTCACTTCTCTATGCAATACTCATTTAGTATGAGTATGGTGTACTATCTATATTCATTTCCTACCCGAAGTCATTCAGTTCTCATGGCTTTAAAAGCCACCTAGAATCTAACAACTTTCAAGTTTATATCCCTACCTCCAAACTCTTTTCTGAACTTCACATTCACATATCCAGCTGTCATGTCCACATCTGGACACAGATGTCTCACAGACATTTCGAGCTTTGCATGCCCCACAGTGAATACTTGATTCTGCATTCTGCCTCCCCAACCTGCACATTCTACAGTTTCCCCCTAAGTAGTAACTCTAATCTATAAGTTGAACAAACTCTAAATCCTGGGGTCATCTTTATTTTCTTTCGCTTACACCTCACAACCAGTATATTAGGAATTCTGTCATTACATCTTTAAAATGTTACCTGACTATGCCCACGTCTCATCTCTTCTACAATAGATGAGAGCTAAGTCACCAAACAGCTGTTTCCTCACCAGTCTCTCTTCTCACCAGAAGCAAGAGGGATCCTTTTAAAATGTTGTATACCATAAATGTATGTAATTTTTATTTGTATATTATACCTTAACAAAGCTGAAAAAAATAAAATGTAAGTCAGAGTATGTCACTTCTCTGCTCAAAACCCTCCAAACTCCTCCAGAGCCTGAGTCCATGCTCCCATTCTCTCATGTTCTTCCTGTTCCAGCCGCCTTGGTTTCCTTGCTGTTGTTTGACTAGTCAGCCCATGCACTTCCCCACAGGCCCTTTCAGCTGCTGTTTGCCCTGCCTAAATTTATCTTCCCCCAGATTCCTCTTGGTCACTCCTCTTTCTTCAGGACTCTGCTTTGATGACTCCTTATCAGAGAAGTCTTCCCTGACCATGCCCCGTGACCATAGCAGGTGACACCCTGCCACATATGAATGCCCCCCCCCCACACACACACAGTCACTGTCCCCTTGCTTTGCTTACTTTTCTTAATAGCCATTGTCCCCATCTAATATTTATTGTTTTTTGTTTATTTATCTGTTTATTTATATGTTGTTTCCATCTTACATCCCTAAAATGCAAGCTTATGAGAACAGGGAGTTTTTCTGTTCTGTTCATACATATTTTCCAAGTGCCTAGAACCTGGTTAACTAAAGGTCAAATGAATGAATAAATAATACTATCACATGTTCCCATATTTCACTTGAATCTGTTACACATATGTGCATGCACACACACATACCTCTCCCCACCCCCCAGTAATGGCACGCCATTGCTAACTCTAAAGTACGTGTTAAATGTGTAGGCATATGGGAAGTTAAACTTTTTCTTGCTAGATTTATGTTTTAATTTAAGTATGTCCAATATCACTTGCATTTAAGAAAACCATTTTCTGGACAAAAGGAAAGAAAACATTTTAAAACATTAAACCATTCTGACAGCTCTATTATTTTTTTAAAAAAGAAAAGGTTTGTTTAAAACTTTTTACTCATTTTAAACTAATTTATGATTTCTGTACATGCAAAAAAAAAGACAAACTCATTGAGTGTATAGTTTGACAAAATTTTCACTAAGCAAACATTGAGATGAAGATATAGAATTTTATCAGAAGCCCAGAAGTCTCCTCCTGCCCTAGTGACTATGCCCTGTTCAAGGTAACCACTGCTCTGATTTCTACCACCATTGATCACTTTTGGCCTTTTACATTTTAACCTTCGCCTAAATGGAATTATATAGTACATATTCTTTTCGCCTGGCTTGTCTTGCTCAGCAGTTTATTTATGAGATTCTTCTATGCTTTTGTGGGTAGTAAAACTTTCATTGTTCTCATTGCTACATAGTATTCTATTGCTTGGATATTTCATAATTTATTTATTTATTTTTTTTTTTTGAGACAGAGTCTCAGTCTCTTGCCTGGGGTGAGTGCCGTGGCGTCAGCCTAGCTCACAGCAACCTCAAACTCCTGGGCTCAAGCGATCCTTCTGCCTCAGCCTCCTGAGTAGCTGGGACTACAGGCATGCACCACCATACCCGGCTAATTTTTTCTATATATATTTTTAGCTGTCCAATTAATTTTCTTTCTATTTTTTTGGTAGAGACGGGGTCTCGCTGTTGCTCAGGCTGGTCTCGAACTCCTGAGCTCAGAACGATCCGCCCGCCTCGGCCTCCCAGAGTGCTAGGATTACAGGCGTGAGCCACCGCGCCCGGCCTTCATAATTTATTTTTAAATTCTTTTATCAATGACTGTTTGGTTTATTTTCACTTCAAGACTATTAAGACCAGAGTTGCTCTACCTATTCCTGTGCATGTCCTTGGATGAATAGACATGTGCATACTCCAACAGGGTCAAATGGAATACCTGGCTCACAGGGTAGATACATGTCCATCTTTAGGAGATCTTGCCAAACAATTTTTCTAATTATTTGTACAATGTTTTCTTTATAATAAATTCTTTCTTTTTTTTTCCTGAGACAGAGTCTCCTTCTGTTGCCCAGGCTAGAGTGCCGTGGCGTCAGTGTAGCTCACAGCAACCTCAAACTCTTGGGCTCAAGTGATGGGTCCGCCTCAGCCTCCTGAGTAGACGGGACTATAGGCATGCGCCACCATGCCCGGCTGATGTTTTCTATATATATTTTTAGTTGTCCAGCTAATTTCTTTCTATTTTTAGTAGAGACGGGGTCTCGCTCTTGCTCAGGCTGGTCTCAAACTCCTGAGCTCAAACAATCCACTCCACCTCGGCCTCCCAGAGTGCTAGGATTACAGGCGTGAGCCACCGTGCCTGGCCTCTTTATGATAAATTCTTGTCCAATTCACTAAAATCTGGACTTGGCTACCTCTAAGTCAGTAGATCTTGTGAATGTTATTGACACATTAATAACTTTTTATTGACTTGAAGTGTAGCTCAGGAAACATTAATTCTGAAGATAATAAATGGAATGTAGGGAGGGGGGAAAAATAGAAAGAAAATAAGTTTCATGGCCAACTAAAATAGGGAACAGAATTAACTAAGTAAAAGGGAGGTCTTTAATGCAAGTTCTCAGATCTGCTAATATCTACTATATATTGACAGTTACAGGGGCTGGGAATACAGTGTACAGTGATATGAACGTGATGTATGGCAGAAACCCTTTTTTTCTCGCGGAGTATTTTATAGGGTTATAGTTTTCTATGGAACTACTTGTGAGAAATGCTGGGCTCGAGTATTTGCTCAGTGATTACCAGAAATACCTATAATCCTTAAAGACTGCTCTGACTCAAGCTCTAGCAGCATATAAAATGCAACAAAGTACTTTGTTTCAGATTTTTATATATCTCTGTGCTCCTTTGTTTTGATTTTATCCACCTTTCAGTTCCTTTTTCCACTATTCTTTACCCTAAATCCATTCACAAATCCCATGTCTGATGATTTTTAGTTCTTCATATTACAAGTCTAGCTGTAACAATTCAATATTGAACTATTTTTTTAATGAGGTATTCTGAGCTTGAAGGAAAATTAGGTTACTTAAGATTGCACATATTTTAGCTTGAGTAAATAAAATTGCTCAACTTTTTATCATATATTCATTTATAGGCTGGCTTTACAATCAGTGTTATCTCCTTGAAGTAAAATGCTCTCTGTCATGTTGATTTACTTTAAATAAACTTGTTACCCTGATGTGTATTGGAATTGCTATCACCTTCACTCTCCAATGTGTAAATTATAGATAAAGAAACCTTCTAAGTTTCCTGCAGAAGTAACACCACAATTGAGAAAGAGAATAATCTAATCAAATATGATCTCCTGGATCTAATTTTTATCATTAATAAGAGAATGACTGAGGGAATGGGGCCTTTCTGGCTCCGTTCTCAGTTAAGTTGAATTCAATGTAATGTACTTTGGAATGAATATTGGATTTCAATAAAGAACATTTGGGGAATTTGAAACCCAGAAAGCAAGGACAGCATCCAAATTTATGATGGCTCAAAGACTCTTGAAATAGCAATTTATGCCAGATCAAATACCATTTAAATGGGCAATAGACTACTGGGAAAAAGTGTTTATAGCACATCTTATATCTGCAAAGTGCTTTCAGTCATTTTTAATAGTCATGTTGGGTGGATAGTTATAATTTTAGCTGACAAGGACAATTCAATAAGACAAGTGACATTCAAGAGATTTTATGGAAAATTAAATTATTCTAAGGTGTTTTATTTGATCATGGAAATAGTAACAATAATAAAGAAAAAAGAGCAGGAAGAATAAAAAGAAAAAGTAGATGAAATACATACATATATATATATATATATATAGGAAAGGATTATAATTCTTGATATTGAATTCTGACTGTGCTTTGTCTTAGTTAGCTTATATATTCAAACATCCGGTAGCAAAAACAAAGCCTGGAGGTTTTTGTAATAATAGAATATATATTCTTCATAGGCAGGTAAAATTTTTATTTTGTAGACCTGGGATGTTTCCAGAGAAGTCTAGCATTCAATTTCTTATATGGCAAAGTCCTGGCATGCAGTGAATGTTCAATATACGTTAATTATTATTGCTATTAGTCTACTATTCTTCAAAATTGTTCAGTGCATATACATTACAAATTTAAAAGACTTAGAAGCGTTATGACAAATGGTTTCTAACACAACAAATCAAAAGAAAATGAAAAACAGACTCCTAATATTAAATAAGAGGCAATAGCAAATGATCAATAGGGACAATAAATCTCTTTATTTTGCTGCTTGTGGTCATTTAGTGGTTCAGCAATGATTTTCAGTGGCTTTCATGTTCTCCCTTGCTGAGCTCCTCAGAGCTTATGACTAGCCTAATGCTATTTAATTGATTGTGGAGGGAATCGGGTATGTGATATCCTTTAAATTATGCCAACCCCAAAGAACATTCAGCTAAATATTTAAAGGAAAGTTTAACACTTTCATTAAGTAAGTCTAACTTTAATGCTTTGGCAAAGAAGATAAAGAATATTAGACTGAGGGAAAAGGTCATAGGTGTGCATTGCTGTGCACGGCCTCCAATGAACCATGCCTCCCCATATTCGGATATTTGTTTAGAACTTTTCCTCACTGACTCTGGTTTGGCCAGGTGACTTACTTTGGCCAATAAGACATTGGCAAGCATGCTGTAAGCAGAGGTGTGATAAGTGCTTGCACCTTGTGTGATGTCTTCCCTAGAGTGTTCCTCTTAGAACTCAGGCATCATGCCAAAAGAAATCTAAGGTGTCTTGCTGCAGAGGGAGGCTATGTGGAAAGCTCAGGTGGAAGAAAGATGCCCTATCCAGAGAGAAACCACCTGGGGGAGAACTCAGGCTCTCAAGACAAGCTCCCCTGCTGCATGTCGTCTCCTGGGTACCTGCAGCCGACATAACATTGAGCGGGACATTGGGCCAGCTAGTCCAGCCAACCCATGGAATCATGAGAAATAAAAAACTAACGCTCTTTTAAGCTGTTGGATTTTGAAATGGTTTGTTACACAATAATAGATAACTGAAATGATAGATATTTCAGGGAAATTGTAGCATTAGTTTATCCTTACATGTGTTTTTAAAATTTGTTTTAATTTTTTTTCAAAGTAGTATGTCCACATATTTTAGACAAATTGTCCTATAAGGCTTACAAACGTAACAGAAATTCCCTTACCTACCCACTAATTCCTATCCCTGGATACAACCATTATGAGTTCTGATTTTGTTTTTGTTTCGGCTATTTACTTTGATATTTATTTCCATTTCTTATATTACCCTTGATTTTTCCACTTTAGATATTACTTATTGATATCATATTCAAGCAGAAGAGTTATCTTCTGTATTCTGTATTCTTTCAAAGTTTTTGTTAAATTAGTAGTCTGTGTTTGTATATGATAAGCATATAAATATTGTTTACTGCTCAGGAAAGTAATTTACTCTAAATGATATTTCCTTTTTTATTCAACTTTTAGCTTTGCTTTTTTGTTTTGTTTTTGTTATTTTCTATAATTTACTGCTAATTCTTCCCAAATTCTTTAACAATAACTTTCGTCTATTTCGCACATAGTCAAACTCATTGGTAGTTTAGCAGTTCCCTTTCTTCTCTGGAGATTGTACTTCTAGAGCTCTCCATTCTTCCCTTCTACTCTTGAGTGTTTGCTCTCTTCCGCTACACTGCTGAAACCTCACAACTTTGCTTTACCATTATGAGGGCATTTCTTGACTTGCTCTTGTAATGCTCCAGTATTAAAACCCTACTTCCTGGAACTCTTGGTTCTTCTTTTTTTGATTTAAACTTTTGTTTTGGAAGATCAATCTTCCTGTAGTTTCCTAAGAAATGCTGTTTGGGAGACAAATGCTTTGAATTCCTATATATCTGAAAATTTCTTTATTCTTCTCTTATGCTATATTAATAGTTTTGTTTGGTATAATAATTCTAGGTAAAAAAATTGATTCTTTCAGAATTTAAAAGGCCTCATTCCATTGTATTCTCATTTCTAGTACTGCTGTTCAGAAGCATCATACCACTTTTATTCTGATTTTTTTTTATAGGCCAGTGTTCGCCTTTTGGGAAACTTTTAGACTTTTTTCCTTTCCTTGATGTCTTGAAATTTCATAATGACGTATGTTGGTGCGTGTGTTTTGCACTTTTTGATGGTCAGTAAATCCTGAGGTAACTGAATTTTAGTTTTATATTTCTTCTTTGGCCATTTCTTCCTCTCTGATTTCTTTCTTGTCTCTTTCTGGGACTTCCCGGTCAGATTTGGGCCTAGACCTTGATTAGCCACTCTTTTCACTTTTGGGGAAATTACTCTAACCATATCTCACAATCATTCTTATGACTTAAAAAGAAAAAAAAAGATTTAGCCTAAATTGCTTAATTCCCATGATCTTTATTATTCTGAAGTTATTGCTTCTTTTTTTATGACATTAATTATTGTGTTTTAAAGTTTTTTCAAAGCCCTTCCATTTGTTCCCAATTCTTCTGAGTTTCCTTTGGATTTGCATTTTGGTTTCTGTCTCTCAGGTTTGAGGCTTCATCCAATGTTTGATGATCCTTGCTATGCTTTTACATTTAAAATTGGATTAGGTAAAAGTTACATGTAAGATCTGTGTGAGTGAGTGGGGCATGTCCACCGATGGTTTTCACTGTACATTGCTTTGGTGGTGAACTGGCTTTTCATTGGGTCACCCCTAGTCCCACTACCTGGAGCTATTAATACTTGCCTTCTCCATAGAATAATCCTCCAGTTTCCTGCATGGAGGTTTTAAATCTGGCTATAGGCATCCTGGGAGCTTGGCTGAGCTCGAGACCTTTCCTCAGTCCTATTTTCATCCTGGCACCAAGCCCTGCCCATGGCTATGCCTATTGTCCTCAGGAGGCCTAAACTTCTCAATTGAGATTTCTCCAGAGAATAACCATCTGATATTTGGCTAGATTGAGGAAGGACAGGATGGCTATATTTGGTGGGCATGGAGAGCTGCTGTCAACAGATCTATTTTCAGACTTTCAACCTTTTCCCCTTTATGAGCTCCAGGTTTTGCCCCACCTTTAGCAAGCCCTGGTGCTTCCAGTTTCCATGACTCTCCAGCATTCTGTGGGAAGGCAACAGCATGGAGGGGGCTGACTTGTTGCTAACTGGCATTTCTTACAGCAGCAGGCTTTCATATTTTATTACCAATTCTGCTGTTCCCATCAGTCAGATACACCCATCCATCTCCTTTCCTGGTTCTGAATTTGGGTTGGCCTCCCCAGTCTTCTGATGCTTCACCCAATTTCTTTTTCTACATGAGTGTATATATTTTCTCACTTACAGTATCATTTTAGTGATGTTTGAGGAAGTAGAGATTAAACACAGGGGTTCACTTTGTCGAATTAACTGCAAGACTTTTATTTTTTAGACAGGTGAAATTGCAACTGATAAGGATGGAATTGTAACTGATTATAAGCTACTTAATGGAATGCTTGAGCTGTTTAATATACAGTCAAATCCTGACACTGGGGAAATAGTAGAGTACACCATCAAGCAATTGGCAACCACTATAGTTTTCTAAAATAGAAATAATTCTGGTCCAATTTGAATTTCCTTTAAAATAGAATTATAGTCCTCACCACAAGTGGAAAGTGATAAATGTTATTTACAATGAAGGGTTATGAGACATGTTGATTATAGGAAGCTTTGAAATTCAATTTCAAATACAATGTTAGGCATTGGCAAGGTGGTGAAGGTGAATAACTTTTATATGCAGCGAATGCATATCAATTCCAATAATCAGCTTTAG
>RJWJ010043210.1:0-12687 GCA_004363605.1 Indri indri | reverse complement strand
AAGGGATTGTTCTGTGATCAGTTAAATTAGGGCGCTGCTAGCTTAAACAAGATTACACGGGTTTCTTGACTTGCTAGAACCTACAAAACATCAACTGCATTCTGAATCTCCAACGTGGAGGTTTCATATATGGTAGTCCCCCTTATCCACAATCTCATGTTCTGCAGTTTCAGTTACCTGTGGTCAACTATGGTCCAAACATATTAAATAGAAAATTCCAGAAATAAACAATTCATACATTTTAAATTATGTGCCATTCTGAGTAGTGTGAGGAAATCTTGTGACATCCCACCCAGAAAGTGAGTCATCCCTTTGTCCATCGTCTTCACGCTGTCTATGCTGCCTGCTTGTTAGTCACTTAGTAGCACTCAGTTATCAGGTTGCCTGTCGTGGCATGGCGGTGCCTATGTTCAAATAACCCTTATTTTACTTAATAATGGCCCCAAAGCACAAAAACAATGATGCTGGCATACTGTTATAATTGTTCTACTTTATTATTAGCTATTGTTGTTGATCTCTTACTGTGCCTAGTTCATAAATTAAACTTTATCATAAGTAAGTACATATAGGAAAAAACATAGTATATACAGGGTTAGGTACCATCTGGAGTTTCAGCCATCTACTGGAGGTCTTGGAACGTATACCCTGGGGATAAGGGGGGGAGCTACTGTACAGCATTTTCTACTTATTTGGCCAAAGAATCCTTAGTTTTCAAAACATCTTCCAAGATTGGTGTTCTATCCAATGCTTTTCAGGAAATTCTGGCACAGAGAGATCAAATAAGGACAAGAAGGCAAGGGAAAAAATAGAACCAGTTTATGGATTAATAAATACTACTAATCAGCTTATTAATCTATACATATTAAAAACAAGATGCCTTTTGGTAATTTAATTTATTTGGAATAACTTCCCATTATTCTGGGAATATGATTATAATCATGAAACCATAGAAACATAATTGGTTCATAGGCAATAAGAAAACCATTTATCATACTCACAAAGACAGCAAAGTTAATTTCTAGGCTAAAGTTATTAAATATAGTCTTTTAATTAATGACAGCCACAGATATAAGCTTAGAGTTTCCCCTCTACTCTTGTCCCAGAAAGAACAGAAAAGCATGATCTATTAAGAATCTTCTAGTAGATCTCAAAGTTTACTTTAGTTCTTTTTGTTGTTGTTCTTATTGTTTTTAAGAGGAAGCTCTCATGGCTCAAAATGTTTTGTTCTTCCAATTGAGTCTCCTCTAGGCTCAAGAATGGACAAAAATTAATTGAGTATTTTCACTTTAGTTGAATATTGCCCTTTGCTAGAATGTGCATACAGTTTCTAATATTCCTTCAGGGGTAGACAAGTACAAAAGCATTGTCTAGAAGGTCTACAAAATACATACATTATTTGGAGTTAGAGGGCTTAGGATTCCATCCAAATTCTTTTATTTATTGATTAAGAGACTTCAGTCCAATTGGCAGCCAGGTATATTAACCTGGTTGCCCTACAGCCCTATCAAACTCAACCTGTCTAAAACTGAAAACATATTTCATCACAATCCTCCTTCCTGTGTGGCCTATCCCACCCAGGGACACACCCCAGGAAAGGAGGAATCTCCTTCTCCCTCACGGCTGACACCCAGTCAGACCCCACACCTTCAGGACAGTACTCACCTGCCCCACCGCCCATCTCATTACACTCCTAAGCCCTCTAACTCCTCCTCTGCGCTGCTCTCGGGAGCCCCCTGGCTGGTCCCCTCTCTTCCACTTGGCCCCTCCAATCCATTCTCCATATTCCCACCAGAGTGACCTTTCCAAAATTATAATCTAATCTGATTTATTTTAAACAGCTCCCAAAGTTGTCAGTGTAGAGTTCCAGCAACTTGCCTCACATACAGCTCTGCCAATCCGCCTACCTCTCAAGCCTATGTTCCTGGCATCACTACCAACAGACAGACACATACGCGCACGCGCGCACACACACACACTCACACACACACACACACACGCACCCACATTTTCCAAGACTGCAGAATGACCTGCGTTTCCCCCAATGCATCATCTGGTTCAGGGCTCTGTACTGCATGTATTTCTACTGTCTAGAATTCCCTTCCCTCCAGGAGATCACAGCTCCAGTCTCACCTCTTCCAGGAAGTTCTCCCTGACCACTCCACTGCCACATTCTGCAGCACGCTACTACGCAGGGCTACTTGCAAATGACTCCTGCAGAGCTTATCATATGTGCTGTGAGAGCTTGCTTTTCTGCCCCAACCCCAAACTATAAGCCCATTAAGGACAAGAACTTGGAATTCAAGCACTCGTTTAGACTTCATTCTGTTTTAAATTAGTTTGAAGGTAGAGTATGAGAGACGAAAAAATGTTCAAGATGATTTTAAACATCAGAATTTGATTTTAAAAAAGAAAAAGGGTAGAGGATTATATAAGAAATAAAGGTAATATAAAAATGCAGTCAGCCGAGCCCTAGGCATTTGCAATCAGCAGCCCAGAAACTTAGCTCCAAGTTTTTTATCAGCCAACTAGAAGTAAGAAACCTGATCGGTTACAGTTACGGCAGTGAAAGCGAGCAAAGTGCTCAGGACACCGGGTTCCCAACATGAGACCAGAAAGAGGTTTCTCCTCCAGGTCTTCAAGGGGAAAGTGTGAAGTAACCCACCACCTTCTTGGGCAGGCAGGGTAAACTGTAGCCCCCTCAACACAGCCCAACTCCACGGGGCCCAGCATGGTGCAGTTTGTGGAGGAAACTCAGCGGGTCAGGGTTTCACCCACGAACAGATGCAGTGTGGACAGGCCACAGACTTCCAGGTACTCACCAGAAATATCCCTTCTCCAAGACTACTTCTTAACAAACATGGCGGTAAAGAGTTTATGGTCACAGTACCTGACACATACCTGGAAGCCAGTTACTCTGTGTTGCCAATTAAAAGCAGAATCAAAGGCATTAATCAGCTGTTAACACTGGTGGCTTAGAAACAAGGATTTTGTCCTATTTTTCCTCCCTAACCCCAGCATCTAGCATGGTGGTTCTTAGCCCTGTCAGGCCAATGTCCCTTGACATTAACAGACATGTCATAATGCTCCCTTCATTCTTCTGAAATTAAGTTAATAGATAACATAACTCTACCCCCAATACATGAAACCTTATCTCTACATATAATTTCAAAAAATAAAAATAATATCCTAGCTAAAATATGAAGCAAATGGAAAGTAACCAATAATAAGATAATGTGTATTTCAAGACATAAAACCTTTGCCCTGACTACCCTGCAAGACACAGTGATGATGTCAGATTTTTGCAAGCACTGGATTTGTAAAACACAAAATTAGAATCCATTGCAGACAAGAGGTACAGGAATATGTGAAAACAGAGGTAAGAACAATTCCTTGAATAAAAACTCCTATTTATCACTAGGACTTACTAACAGACCAAACTTATGTATAGAGAAAGGGGAAATAACCTGACTGGAAGAAAGGGTTGCATGCCCAGATGAACTGCCAAGTGTGAGACAATGAGGAATGGCGATGTTCCTGCAAATAAGGTGGGTGTTGTGTACAAGTGTGGCACCAGACTGATTCCATGTGTGACGGTGTGCCTACAGTGGGGTACTGTTTTATAAAAAAATATATCTCCTTGAAGAACTCCTACCATGAGTAGAATCATACATTCAGTCTCTGAATCACCATCAGCACCGTGAACAGCTGTACAGGACAAGTCTCAAGTGGTGCAGGGCTGTTCTGTACTCTGAAGACCATCCCCGGCACTTCACCTCTAAGCCCCAGTGATGATCCCCAACCCTGATGACACGATTCCCAAAGTATCCTGGCCCAGCACAGAGTAGGAGCTTCACAAAAATTGAACAAGCTAAAGAACAAATGTTTGAAGGATGGAATGAATGAACAAACTGAACTCTGGAATGAGGAGAACAATCTGAGTGCCAGGAGAGTGCGCTGAAGATCAGAAATGTGAGAGCACCCGGGCCAGCGCCTGGCAGACAGCACTCAGTAAATGCTAGTTGAATAAAAAGTTGAAACAAACAGCACACTTCACTCCATGCTCAGAGGACCCAGGGCTTTGTTGAATCCCACCACCACCCCGATCTTGCCCCTGAGCTCCTTGGTTCCCGCTCTACCGCACACTTCAACAGAACCTGAGCACTTTCTGGCTCCCTAAGGAAGGAGCACATACCTTCTTCAGTTTCTGCAGCACCAGACGGCATAGTAGTTCTTTCCTCCAGCCTGGCTTCTTGCTCAAGGGCCTACGAAACAACAGAAAAAAAAAAAATTAACTGAAAACCATTTAAGGTTTCAAATATGCAATAACAAGATGAAAATCACAATCAAGAATCTCAGAGCTGGGGAAGTCGGGAAAGAAAGGGGTGGGTGAAAGCTGCTGGGAGAACACACAGCCAGCACTCCTGGGTGACGGTGAGAAAAATCAGGAGAAATCCCAGGGCAGGGGCCAAAACTGTCCCTCTACTAATCCTTTACTGCTTCTGCAGGTCACAACAACCAGAAGGTCCTCAGGAATGTGACGCATGAACCAGAAAGAAGGGCTGCTGATTTATGCATCTGCCCACCTGGAGCAACCACCATCCACCCCCTGAGACACAGGGATCTCGAAGGACCAGGGGACAGGGTGGGACCACGATCCCAGGGAGGATCCACGATGACCTTGAGCTGTGAATGGGCACATGCTGGTGCAGGCTGTCCTTGGCTGAAACTAAGTTGGTGAGTCTTCCAAAGGCCTTAGAGAAAAGCTAACCTCTGGGGACTGATTTTCTTTTCAGATGGATTTCCCAAAGCCAGGGAAAATGTGAAGAAACACAGAATCTTGTCCTGATGTGCCAAATAGTAAACCCGCCCAAGATTGAGTCAGCACACATTCCACAATAAATCATAAGTATACTCGGGCGGGCAACCACACAACTGACAGGGACCCTGAATCCCACTGGGCACATCAGTAAGCCCAGCACATTGAGTGCCTCACTCCTTGACTATTTCAGAACAACATCCTGAGGCCAGGGCAAAAAGAACAGGAAAATATACATAATTTACTAAACCGTAAGGGGGCAGGGATCAATAAGTGCCCAGTTGCCCACTCTCCACGGGCTGCTAACTCCCCAGCCCTACCTCCGAGTTCTCTCTTCCAGGGCCCACCATGGAATGAGCAGGTCTATGTGGGGAGGTAACAAGGAGAGGGCCGCATGAGCACCTGGGGTTGGAAGAGGGGTAACCACACAGGCTCAAGGCCTAAGACGGCCACCTGCCCCATGTGCCTACCTGGGGTAGCCTTAACCTCAAGGTTCTTGTCTGTCAGCAAGGGGAGTTGCCAAGCCTATGTGAGAACACGGCATCAGGCAATGCCGGTCTCTGATCACAACAAAACTTGAAATAAGGAAATACTATTTTCTTTTGCAATTAGATGTATTAAAGCTTAATTTTATCCTTATGAGTAATTTTGACTGCAACGTAAAAAACTTAAATTTCCTAGTTGCCTTATTAATTTTAGCCAAGTTCTAGAACAAAATTATCAGCATTCTGATTAACCAAAAAAGCTTCATTATGAGGATATAACTAAAAAATGATTAAAAGATACAGCTAAGATTTTGCCTATTATTTAATTTCCTAATATCTGTCTTTATAGTTTAATATTTAGTGCCAATTTCTATTTTAACATTTAATATCTTTTGTAAATTGTCATGCCACCATCAACTGTAATATAATGTGAAAACATGAAACCTTGACAACCCTGAACAAGGATGGCTTCTGAACAGGATCACCTGAAAAGCTCTTATGTCTGGTTAAAGCAAACTCAGGTTTCTGCAGCAAGGTTTTGTGGTCGTCGTTCTAGAGGGCTGCAGATAAGCGAGCAATGCTCAAACCCTGAGATTAAAGGTATCTCTTTGGAGAAGGCTGTGTATGGGCTGTGGTTCAGTGAGGCCCACAGTCTCTCAGATCAAAGTCATTGTCTATCGCTATCATATAAAAATGGACTTTTAGACAAGATTCAATATAGCATGAATACTTTCTACACAAAATCTACATATAATCTTATAATATTTGTTATCCAAAGTTGTAAAGCTTTAGTATGACAACCCATAAAATAATTACCACCTTCTTACATTTAAAATAATATCTAACCAAATAAGATGTTACCAGAAAAAATTTTAAATTCAAGAAAACTATAGAATCATTTTGTCAGGCAAGTGAGAATGAATGACTTTGGATGTCATAAAGAACCTCTCAGCCCTTCCTTCCCAGTCTCCCTGCTCACCGCCGGCCACACGCCTTGAGGGAGGAAGGAAAGAGGGGCTGTGGAAACTTAGAACACAAGGCCATTCTGTCTCAACTGATTCTTTCACCAAGTGTTCTTCACAAAATCAAAATCTCAGAGAAACTGGAGAGCCATCTCCATTTGGTCTTTCTTACGGTAAAGTCCACTACAATATATGATCGTGGCTTCCAGATTTAGTCCTCATAAATCTTTCCCCAAGGTCACCAGCGTTATCTCAAACATGTGACAAATCATGAATTCAGCCTGAGAAGTTGAAGGAATTTATAATGAAGCAAATGTTCAGTAATTTTGGCTGTGCGTAGACTTTGTTCTCTTCTTTTCGGGAGGGTAGTCACCAAGTGCCATGCTGCTATATGAGTGTCTCTTCTGAGGACGGGCAAGGAACAGAGCACATCCTGAGAGCTACTGCGCACCAAAGCCAAGCATCTACCCGGCCAGAATAACTGCCACTCGGTGCTTTGGGGAGAAGCCACAGTAATGGCTGAAGGTTTGAGTATCTTCAAATGACAAGACCCTTAAGCAAAACCCTTATTCTATATATATGGTACATGATACTGTATGTCAGAAAATGATACCAAATTCCCTAAAACTCGACAAAGAGAGGAAGATCATACTCTGAAGAGCATGTTTCAACTGTTTAAGTAAAACTTAAATGGAGTAAGCCACTAATCATCTTTATTGGATATAAAATGTTTTTGGCTAAAATTTAGCTTAATTGTATGAAGAAAACACTGTACAAAAGCCAAAACTGTGATAAATGACAGTATCAGTTTTCTAAGCTGACTTTTTACTCTATAAAGCTATATAGTCATGAAACCTGTGCCTTGTCATTAGAGAACATAGGAGGCCGCAGGATCTGGTTAGTGGGTCCATCAGACCCCTGAGCACTGCCAACTAGATTGACTCAAGCCCCCTTACTCAAAATACCACTTTTCTTAATAATAACTAAAATATGTAAATATTCTTTATATTCTTTCAGAGTCTACAAAAATAATAATAATAATAATGAAAGTGAAACATTTTAAACCCCAAGATGGGCATGCTATGATAACATTCAAAGCTGGGATTTGGGCCATGATAGTAGGGGGAAAACCTCTTTGGGAAAGAAACAGGTTTTTACCTGTCCATATTCAAAAAGAATCTGTATGCTGGGACAAATTCTTAACTACATCTAAGCCGTAAGAAAGCCCAGGAGTAGATATTATACATGTAAGATAGCCCTAAAGGCAACTGCTTTAGATAATAATCATAACATAATCAACAAATTAAGAGAAAATATCCAATATTAAAATATTAAAACCCAACCATGTGTAGGGCTGGCTCAGAAATGAAACAAATATTATACAAACTTCCATTCTTCTACTGTCAAAATATATAATCATCTTCATTCTACTGATCTAACACAGTTTCTAATTTCATATCCCCCAAGGATTCACTTTTAAAAAAGTGCTACCCCCCAAAAACACTGTTCCCATGACAATGAATTGATGCCTGCACTCTCTCAAGGAGTGTGCATCAATCATATGCCAGAATAACTGGGCACAAACCTTGACAAGAAAGGCTCTATCCCAAAAGTATTTCCGGAAGAGTTTAATATCTGCCTCCAACAGATGCTCGGCTGTGTGGTTAAGGGTTAAGGTCAGCGTTTCTGATGAGTGAACATAATGCAGGGAGGCTTCTTCATTGAGCTGCACTCGGGAGAAGTCTGGGGACCGCCTGCCCTGAAAACTGAAACACCACAAATCAAAACCCATGCACAAGCTTCGAAGACACCAAGCCCAAGATTCCAATACCCACTCTACCCCTGACATTAGAAACCGACCAGCAAAATGATCCTTGAAAGTCACCTACATGCAATAAATACACAAGATTATGTAAATAGATACTTATAAAGCCACCTTTCTTTTTCCACTTAGAAAATATATCTATTGAAAAGCCATTGACAAATACTATATACTTTAAAGGTTTATCTAAATAACAAAACAGTACTGATTTTTAAACATAGTACTTTACCTCAGTATTTCATTCTCCCTCTAATCTGAAAAAATGCCTCTCACTTTAATGGGGCCATATGCAGTAGAACAAATCAGCTGGCAGCCAATAGTTTATTAGGTGATTACAGCGAAAAACAGATATGATCTCTAGGGAGCATGATGATGTTTGGATGTTACAAACAAGTGAGATATTCATAACACACTGGTACCACTGTTGTAAATCACTTTCTCATGCAGATTAATATACACATAAATTTGATCACGTACTTGATCAAAAATGCATTAATTAGTATATTTTTGGATACACTTGTAAACAAAGGAACAATATTCCCAAACTAAATTCTTGAATATAAGCTTATTGTCTGTTCTGTCTTGGCTAAGAACAATGGCATATTTATAAGCTATATGCAGACTTCATGGTTAGTATCATAATATTCTGGATGGCTTATAAGGTCATGTAATAGCAACAGCAAAACAGCCTCAGGGGGAAAATACGAATGCTTCCAGATTACAGACCACCTCCTTACGTTATCACATCCCAATGGATTGTTCCCAGATTTCTCCCTTCACAGAACCAGCTCTATGCCTCTTCCCCCTCCTAATATGCCATCATTTTGTTAATGAATGTTTGCTTTACAAAATTATATTTCCAATGAAATACATGTTGTCTCCATCATATGGAGTGGCAAAAAGAGATCCATAAAGAGCAGTTGTACTCTAAGATTTGGGGAATCTCCCCAAACTCCTGACACAAATTACCGGCAAGGACTCCAGAATCTTCCAGAAAACAATTCCCCATGCCAGTACGGTAAATGGTCTGAGCCTGAGCAATAAGGTTGTTGTTATTAATTTAGAATATGGAAGCTCCATCATTCGGTCAGAATGTATCATACAGTCTAATTCTAATCCCATCCAAGAATGGATTTATCAGACATGTAAACTTTTAAAACACATAATATCTTTTGGTCTTGGACACAGTAAAAAAAATACAAAGTTATCAACAGAGGAAGAACTCAGCCTCCAGGACCTCAGTGGAACACTGAACTTATCCACACTGAGTCAAAGGAAGCATTCTTGCCTTGCCCTTTTTAGCCAAGAAAGTCAGGTCATGTTAAACCAAAGAAAAGTACAATTGCCTTTGAATGGGTTTATCCCTCGGTTGATGCTCATTTGACCAAATGAGAAAAAAAAATAAACAGAAACCTCTGATTTCTACTCTAACATCCACTTATGAGCCATATATTCATAAATGAATTACATTGAGTTCCATGAACCAAATAAGAAAAACCAGCCCAGAAGACATGCTGTGTAATAATACTCTAACAATATTTAAAATTTATGTAGCACTTTGTAATTTTCAATGTGCTTTCCTACTTACGTTTTTCACATGTTAAGTCAAGAAGATCATTATATATGAATCTTCCTTTCTTCAGTTAAGAAGAATTACATATCTGAACTATTCTAAGTGACATATCTGCACTCATTATTTATTGGAAGCATCAATACCATCATCAACATAAGGAATTTATAGTTTACAAATTCTTTCTTTTATGTTATTTCACTAGAGCTAAATGACCATACATTGGCTAAATAGCACCATAGCATTTGTCTGTTATTCATTGATTCAACAAAAATTTATGTTCTTTCAATGAATATTATGTCCTAGATACTGTACTAGAAATACTGTAGTGGGTAAAACAGAAATAGTCCCAGCCCTCAAATGATTTAGTAGGGAGAGGTACATGAAACAAATGATCACACATATAATTATTAAACTATTAATACTGTGAATTAATCATACTTAACATTATAAATTAATCATAATCATAAAAGAGAATAACTCAGAAGGCCTTTCTGAGGAAGTGACATTTAAGCTGAAACCTAAAAGATAAGTAGGGGCTAGTGATTCCTCTGATTTTCTTTTTTCATTATTGCCCCCTGTGGAGCCTTTTCAGAGTTTTTTCCCATCTTTCTGCCATGAAATGTTAATGCCAAGTATATTTGTATATCTATTTAGGTACTACATGTATATCTGTACTGTATACATGAGAACTAACAGTAAAAACATAAACCAACACTAGCTTATGGTTTGGTTATTTCCATTTTTCCATAATTCTTGGCAGACTTTATAGAAATAGATTAAGAGAGAAACTATCAAGTAGCTAAACTTACTTTGTGATGTCTTCCACCAGCTTGGAGTGTCCACCATGTAAAGCTAAGTCTAATGGTGTGGCACCCTCTTCATTGGGTAAAGCCAAGGCCTGGACTCCCCCAGGGAGACACAAAAGGAACTGGGAAAGCTTAGCCAGGCCCCATCTCATAGCCAAGTGTAGAAGAGACTCTCTGTGCAGAGACACTGAAGAGAAAGAAAACGTATGATATTAGTTCCTCTGTTTACGAAGCTAGATTTGTACATTTTAACAAAGAGACAATGTATTTAGATATAATAAGAATGTCACAGCTAGAAGGAACCCCCAAAAGCATCTAATACCAATAGCTCATTTTACAAATTTGGAGAAGTCAAGTGATTTGTCCAAGGTCAGGTAGCCAGTAGGTGCTGGAGCCAGATCCGCTCAACACTGGGACAGTGTTCTTTCCACTGTGACGCTACATATTCACATTTTTCACTAAATGTACAGGAAAATCAACTGGAGAAAACAGGTTGCAGGAAAAAACCACCCTTTGGAAGCAGACACTTGTCAATTTCCAAAGCGTCCTTCAAGGAGGCCCTGCTGCTGGGGCAGGGCATGCTCTCGGAGGCCAAGGCTGTAGAGGAGCCAGTTTCCACCCTTCATCCTCGGAGCGGCTCCTCCCCTGGTAAGAAGCTACAACAGAAATGGGCTTCATTCATATGTCCGGAAAACTTGCAATTGAGAATGTGGTCTTCCCCAAACTTCACAGCAGTGGTTTTTGCCCATATATTAGATCTCTAAGATTATTTTCATATTGTCAATGTCACCCTGATACTTTGCTTAGGAAGCTAGGCCTGTGCCTTTCCACAGAGTCTGCCCCTGGACAGAGAGCTTTGGTTGGTCTGTGTGCCTTGGTTCCACTGTGTGTCCACTGCTCTATGTTAGGATTGCTTCTTGACTGTATTATCTTACAGGCTGAGGGGTCCTTGAGGTATTTTATTCCTAATAACTGGCATAGCAACTGGCAAACTAAAGTCATTCAGTATTTGTGGAGTTGAATGACAATTGGCTATTAAAATCTCAATTATTTGTGTATGTTTAAATTGCCTAATTTGTATAGAGTTTATATACCTGTATTCCTACAGTAATGGCCCAGTGCCTGGAATACAGTTCGTCCTTGATAAACAGTACATGGTAAATATGGGAAAGAATAAATTTGCCTGTGTTAAAAAAGCTAGGCCCATGAACTCCATAGGCATTGAGAGACAACTTAAAATAAACCTAAACATGAAAATCCCAGTACTCGAGATCTGTTACAATGAATATGCAGTAGGAATTTAAGATATACATGATTTCCAGTAATGTTAACTGACTGTGCTTGTAACCTGAAGGAGATCTGGACAATGCTGTATCACACTGGAATGAAAGGCACATAAAGGTAGAGACCTTGCATTTTATCCTGTGGTATCCCCAGTCCTAGTGCCTGCCACATGTTACGTGCTCTATAAATATTTGCTTATTGAATGAATGAATAAATGCCCACTAGTTCTTTTCCTGGTGAGTACCTAGGAAAGTCAGCTTTTAATATATAGCTACGGCTCTGGAACATCTGTCGTTCTTAGTTCTGCCACAGATAGCTCTTGACTAAAATCTGAGAACAAAAACTATGTACTCCCATGCATTATTTGGACACTGAGGACAAAATGACCTACTTCCTGATACAGCTTGCTGTCCACGTTAACGTGATTTTACTATTCCGTTGTCTTCATTACCATTCCAGGCAAATGACTGATTGTTCATTATAAGAACTTCCCTCAAGATTCATCAAAACTCTTCAGTAGGAACCATCGACAGACAGTTTAAACCCTAAACCATCCTAATCCTAAACTAGATCACGGCCCTGACCGAATCCTAATCAAGCTCCCTCCCTCCCACCACCCCCATGAATCAAAAGACCCTTATTACACCAAATTTCAAATTCTCAATAAATTCTAAGCATGCCATTCCCCCTTCAAGACACCGCCAGGGCTGTTGTAGGTGGTGCTCTCCCTCAGCGTGGTAGGAAAAGTGCTCCGCTCCGTCTCAGCAGCAGGCTGTGCTGGCGACGATATGTGAGGGGCCGGCATATGGCAAAGCTCCAACTTGAAACAACTAGAAGGAGATACCCCACTGCACACGAAGGCAAAAGGAAACTGCTAGCTTACGTTTTTAATTGGTTTATACTGCTATTTATGTATCTAGATCAATGAATGTAAGGCTT
>RJWJ010043209.1:0-12687 GCA_004363605.1 Indri indri | reverse complement strand
AGAGATGTGAATGCTTAATACTAACTTACATTTACCTAACTTTGGTTTCTTAAAGGACTTTCACATTCATTCTCTTATCTGATTGTCACAAGAAATGTAAAAGATAGAGAAAGGCAAGCATAATCATTGCCATTTTGCAAATGAGGAGACCGAGTTTCAGAAATTTTAAAGGACTTGCTTAAGGTCCTGCAGCCAGTGAGTGTCAAAGGCAAAATCCAGGAATAGGATCCCAAACACCAAATCCAATCGTCTTTTCATGACACCATTTAACATCCCATTTGAGTATGTAAGCAGAAGACAGTAGATCTCCCAGTACTACCCCTATTTCTGAGGGTTTCCATATCAATCCTTTGTCATTTGACTTAGTGATTGAATTCCAGACTGGCCTTTCTGAATGGGATATTATAAAGACCATAGCTTCTTTATTTTAAAAAGAAAAACTTTTAATGCTTGCGAAGTTCATGGTTCAAACATTGTAAGGAGTCTAAAGACTTAGACGGGACTTTTCATTTGGAATGAGTTGTTGCAAAAAAACGTAGACAGGACTAAAAGAAATATTTCTAGCCAATACTGCATTCATACCATAATGTTAAACAATTTTTTAAAATCTTTACATAATACTAATTCATCAACAGTAGGAGGAAAACAAAGCATATGTTCGGTAGAAAAGATACTGAGGAAGGGTCTAATAAAGTAATATTAATAGCAATTGCTATATGGAGCTTACAAAGCTTTCAGTTCAAGGTGACAGACTAAACTCCTATATTTACTTCTTATTCCTTCCCAAACCCCATGTGAAAATATGAAAAAGGTATTTCTTAAAGAATAAATCCCTAACAGCACTGGAAACAAGAAAAAGTATAATCAGTAGACCAGAAATTTTGAGGAAATAAAAAGCAGATGGGATCAGATTCATGGAAAATCCAAGCCAGAGAAAACTGCACCATACAACAGGTGTGGGAAAGACATCGGTGCATGAGCCATTCATCTCTAGGGACTCTGTCAGAGACAAGCTGCAAGCTCTGAATCCACAAATGTGGCGGACACATTAGAATGATGAGGAGATCGTGAGGACAATAAAGAAATATCTACAGAACAGCTGGGTCTGCTGTGTCCTTTCTTCTCCCTATGTATGGATATCGCTTGGCTGAGTATTTGTTAATACTTCCAGAGGATCTAACTGGGCGGGACTCCTAAAACAGGGCAAGAAACTGAAGTATAGCAGAGTCTGAGTAATTCCAGACATTCACAACAGACACACACACATTCACAAAAAATGGAGCAGAGTTATAGTGGAAGGTAATCAATTAACAATTATTAGAACTAATAAGAGAGTTTCCTGAGGGATCAAGATACAAGGTAGGTATGCCAAACTAATGACATTACTGTAAATCAATAATAACCCATCAGATGCAATAAAATATTTATAATAACAATTAAAAATTGTATGTATACATCTAGTTGAGAATATCCACATAAAAAATGTGTAAGAAAATTGTTAAATATTTATGAAAAACGTTTTGTAAAAATATGAATAAATATCAAAATACATTATTCCTTTGTGTAGGGGCAGAGTCCATTGGTAAAGATATCAATTTTCGCCAAATTGATATCTATAAATTCAATGCAATTCTGACAAAAATCCAAACTATTTTCAATGGAACTCGAAAAGTTGATTCTAAAGTTTGCTTGTAATGGTAAATCTGACCCCCACCCTTCACAAAAAGAGCTTAAAAATTGAAAAAGAATAATGATGGGGAATTTGCTCTGGAAAATATTAAAGCAAACTATAATGACATGTAAGTAAAACATAGAATCCATGTTAAAAATATAGATACATAGATGCACGTGTGACTAGAGCTAGAGATGGGGGGTGAGAGAGAGATAAAGAAAGAGAGGCAGAGAGAGAGAGTTATAGATAGAAACATAGAGATAAAAACAGAGGTACAAAAACACACCCCTCCAGGATATGTCCAGGATCAACAGTGATGAAGGAAATACATGCACAAGTCTTCGTGAGCCTCACATCCTCAGTGCATCACGATCAGCAAGAGTAACCCCTAGAAGCTGGAAGTCCATGAGATTGTGCAATTCAAGAAGGCTTTAAATACACTGTGGAGTATCCATAAATATCAAATGCCTGTAACCTCTCAGTAATATTATTTATAAATGTAATAGTAACAATGTGGTTAAGAGTGAGCATGTAGTTATTTTTAACCACGGGTCACAGTTTGCTTTTTTCTTCAGGCTCACATGAATTTTGACTCAGTATCAGAACCTGGGAAAATACTTGTACTATGAACTTATGAACCAGGCTTTCTTGCCCTGACACTGTTGAATTTGGGGCCATCTAATTCTTAGTTGTGGGGGGTTACCCCACACTCCATAGGATGTTTAGTAGCATCCCCGGCCTCATTTTCACAAATAAATCAGATCAGATCATCTCTCTCCCTTGTTCAAAACCCTCCAATGACTTCCATCAACTTACAATAAATCCAAACTCTCTACTGTGCGGTGGCTGCCAGGAGAATGCACCACCCAAATCTCCAACCCCTGATGTGAGTAGAACTGCCCTCCCTGCTTCACAGTTGTGACAATCAAAAATGTCCCCAGACATTGCCAAATGTCCCCTTGGGGGAAAAGTTGCCTCTGATTGAGAACCACTGCTATGAACAATTGAAAGATAAAGAACACTCAACAGTGCACAGGGCCTCATTCCAATATTGTACACAAATCTCAGGTGGGCCCTCTGAATTGCTGGGCATTCATATTTTATACCATAGTCAACCACTCCCACTCTCCTGAAGTCTAGGACAAAAAATAATTATTTCACTCTTTTTTCAAACCTTCGCCAATTCATCCCCAATCCTCACTTTCAACTAGTGGCTTTATTTCCTATTTCATTGTGAAAATAGAAACAATCTGAAAATAGCTTCCTCATCTTTCTAGCACAAAAATCTACCAGCATTCATGAGTCAGTACCTCTGCATTCAACCTTTCTTCCTGTTATGATAGACAATCTCTTCCTGCTCTTAGGTAAAGCCAACTCATTTACTATATTTGTGCTGTGAAACCCTTTTCCAGAGTTCTCCTCAAAGATTAGTTCCTGCAGTGACGGCTGTTTCTTCTGCAACGTCAATTTCTCTCTACTCTGAATCATTCCCATCAAAATACAAACATACCGTGATACCACCCCTTCTCTGTTCGTGTTATTGCAGTTTCCTCCAAAAGACTGTCTCTACTCACTGTCTGCACATGCTCAATCCCCATTCTCCACCCCATCTGGCCTTTTTCCTGCTAATGAATCCACTCTTGTCAAAGTCATCGAGACCTTCGTCTTGCCTAATCCAAAGATCGGTTTAGAGTCCTTGCCAGTTTCTCAGCAGCATTTCTTTCTTTAAACATTTTCTTTCCACATTTCCTGGGCAAATGCATCTTTCAGTTCTCCTCCCATGTCAGTAAACATCCTCTGATGTTTCTTTTCCTCTTCCTCTTCCAGGCCTCCAAGAGTTAGTGCCCAAGCCTCTGTCCTCAGCTTCCTCTCTTCTTTTACCTACCATACACCCCCAGATCACCCCATTCGGTTTCATGGCTTTATATAACACAGATGATTCCCCCCATGAAAAAATTATATCTCTATGTTTCATCTCATCTTTGCATTCGATTCTTGGAGACCCCAGACTAACACACATCCACAGGGTTCTGTATGATCTGGTCCTGGCCGCCTTGTCTGTCTCCTCTTTACTTCTCTCTTCCTCACAAACACAACTCCATCAGGGCTGCCTGTTGTCTGTCCCTTGAACATGCCAAGTGGCCTTGCCCAGGCTCTCTGCACTTGCTGATCCCTCTCCTGGATTGTCCTATTCCGACCTTTGAGTGGTTTACTCCTCTTCCATTCAGGTCTCTGATGAAATGCAACAACAGAGAAACACTCCTAGACCATTCTTTTAAAATAGTCCCTACCCCATCAGAATCTTTACCTACTCTGATTGACTCTTCTTACAGAATTTATCACTAACTAAAATTATATTATGCATGTTTATATATTGCTCACTTTTTAATTATCTGTCTCCTCCACTAGAATGTGAGTTCCATGAAGGCAAACATACCACTTATGACTGGTCCCGCAATGCTGGGCTGACAGTAGAATTTCCAAAAAAAATGGAGTAAATTTTGTGAAATCAGTGATTTTGATGTTATATTCACACAATGATTATTAATATACACATTAATTTTATAGCCTTTAGTAATTCATATTTGCCACCATTCAAAGAACATGTACTTAAATTAAGACACTATCTTATTCCAGTTGTAGCACTACTGTGATAATGCTGCATTTTAAAATTCTGATCTTATAGCCTACGAATGATATTTATAGATTATGAATGAAGTGTGAGGAGTTCTGATACACGGTATCTGTCAACGAAGTGTCTGGAGGTCCAATGTCTTTGAAACACGGGAAGCTTTCGTCTGTCTGACGTTTAGCAGCTGCATTTGTAACTTTGAATACACTGAGGATGTTGGAGAGAATAAAGGTGAAACTCTTTGGGTGGGTCCTTTATTTTGAAGAACATTGCCCATGAGAAATAAGTGCGAAGGCATTTTGTCATGTTTTTCATTGAGAACCTGTATTCCGTTTGGAATAGCTCTAAGGTGAGTAGGAGCCTTTGGTAAGGTATCTAACCCTCAAATTTCACATTGTCCTTTTGCAGAAAGTAGGATCTCCTTACAATGACTCACTTTATGATGCCGTTTCCAGAAAAACTCTGGTGAGAAAATGAGATTTGCCTTTACCTGCCCTACCTTTCTCACAGGAATATTATGAAGCTTAAAAAATGTTGTCTGTAAATGCATTTTGAAAAAGTTAAGTGAACTAAATGCAAACTATCATTATTTTTTTTAAAAACCCTCTACTCTGTACCCTGGAAATATTCCATCCTAAGGTGGGCAGCGTGATGGCTACACATGCCCACACTTTTAGCTTTTAAAATTTGTGGGGCCACAAACCATATCTACCATATTCTTTTCCATTGTAAAATCCAAATAAGGAAAACCAAATATATATACACATATAATTAAAGAAGCATTTAAGTAATCTAGAAGAGAGAGAGAATGTATGCAGCCTAACCCCTGGGGTTTAAGTGCTAGTGGAATCATCTGGCCAAGTCTGGAAAGAGCCCACTAGTGTGGTGAGTCATAGGCTGTGATCAGAGGACGAGAGTGTGTTTCTGAAAAGGAATTGGGAGGGTATTCTGGTAAAAGTTAGTGACATATGTGAAGGTTCAAGGGCAGGAGAGGGTAAAACTGGATAGCACTTATACGAAAGTTGTCAAATGTATTTGTCTGACTAAACTCAGAGAATGCATAGGCTCAAGGTGAGTCTTACCTATATCAAGGAATAAATACAAACAAGTAGGATTTCCGTTTCCAATGCTGATGGAGCAATATGACAATCAGAAGTTTAAAGTTTAATGTAGCTCAGGGTAGAAGAAAGTGAATATCCTTACCAGATTCTGGGAAGGGAGTGTATCTGCAAGCTGTTATGGTCTGGATGTTTGCGTCCCCCAAAAATTCCTATGTTCAAATCCTAACCCCTAAGGTGATGGTATCAGGAGGTGGGACCTTTTGAGAGATGATTAAATCATGAGGGCAGACCCCTTATGATTGAGATTAGCACCCTTTTAGAAGAAGCCCAAGGGAGTGTGTTTGCCTCTTCCGTCAAGTGTGGACACAGTAAGAAGGCACCATCTATGAACCAGGAAGCCGGCCCTCACCAGACACCAAATCTGCAGGTACCTTGATCATGAACTTCCCGGCCTCTAGAACCATGAGAAATAAATCTCTGTTGTTTATGAGCCACCCAGTTTATGGTATTTTGTTAGAGCCGCCTGCACAGACTAAGACAGAAGCTAACAACACCATGGCTCTATGAATTATCGAACTGACTCTGAGCAAAGACAGAATGAGGGGATGGGAATGGAGTCTTTCATATGAACTCAAGTTAGTTCCTATGAGACGTTAAGGATAATGAAAATCAGTGTTCCGGGGAAACACTACTACAGTCAGAATTAAAAACAGAGAACATCTCTAAGGAATAAAGTAGGTGAGGGATCAAAACAAAAGGGTTTAAAATTTGTTTTAAATAATGTCTAAATGTAGTATCCTCAAGGCATGATTTTGTTTAAGTCTCATGCAGAAAGAAATCACAAACTATAGCATGAGTAAACTTTACCTGTGAGTAACGTCAACATAGTATCTCTAAAATGATGAGTAATAACACGTAACCACATCCTCCAGACTCACCTACTTCCATATTTCCTAATGTTATTTAACCACAGAATGCTTTAGAAATTATAAAATGTTGATGAAACATCAACCTAGATGACAGTATGCACACTCAATTAAGAGGAAACAGCAAAAAGTAAATGCTTCAAGAAAATATCAAAATTGAATTCATATGTTTGAGAAGAAATAAACATTGAATACATTCACAAATAAATTAAGTATGAAAATGTTCTTGTATTCCAAAGATATACAATGGCATATTTAGGGGTGAATATCATGATGTGTATAATTTATTTTAAAATATTTCTGCAGAAATGTATACCTTTATGATGCAACACAAAGCAAGTTGGAGCAGAGCTATGAAGCCCAGAGTGTCACAGTATGTGCTAAATTGCCTGCAAAATGTCATTTCAAGCCATAGAATATAAGTGTAGGTGATGTTCTAGCCTGAATTGTGTCCCCTAAAATTTATATATTGAAGTCTTAACACCCAGTACCTCAGAATGTGACTGTACTTGGAGATAGGGCCTTTAAAGAGGTGATTAAGGTAAAATGAGGCCATATACGTAGGCCCTATTCAATATGACTCAATATGACTGGTGTATAAGAGGAGATTAGGACACAGACACTCTCAGGACAGAGGGACACACACTCATGGAGGAAAGACCATACTGAGGAGACAGGGAGAAGACAGCCATCTGCAAACCCTAGAGAGAGGCCCCAGAAGAAACCAAACATGGTGACAACCTGATCTTTGACTTTCAGCTTCCAGAATTGTGAGAAATACATTTCTGTTGCTTAAGCCACCCAGTCTGTGGTATTTGGTTGCAGCAGTCCTAATACAGATGTCCTCCCAAATATATTCAAATCAGAAAACTATAAACAAAGGTCCTTGAGATGTCATCTACTTTATCCATTGTCCTTTAGAAAAGGCCACCTCTAAGTCAGAGGTCCCCAACCTTTTTGGCACTGGGTTTCATGGAAGACAATTTTTCCAAGGGGTGGAGGGGAGGCAAGCTCAGGCGGTGATGCAAGTGACGGGGAGCGGCTGTAAATACAGACGAAGCTTGTTCCCCCACCACCCACCTCCTGCTGTACAGTTCAGTTCCAGTTCCTAAGTTTCATAAAAGATAATTTTTCCACAGATGGGGGGATGGGGTGGGTGCAGAGCTCAGGCGGTGATGCGCAGCCCGGGGGTTGGGGACACCTCGCTAAGTCCTCCAATTGAGGAATAAAAAGAATGTCTGAGAAGAATGATATCTACGGAAGATGGCTGAGTTGTTGGACATGGCACAGTGAGAGTAGAGTTCTGAAATCCTGATTCTAAATTCTTCACAGCACAAAACCCATTTCATAATTATAGTATTGAAGCCTTGGTTGACAATTAATGGTGAAAAATTTAGAAGGCGTTGCTACAGAATACACGCTGTATTAAACATTACTTAAACTTAACCTATAAATATACGTTAAGAGCTAAAAGTCTCTTTCCTGAAGATCATATTGAGCAGGAAAAAAAAGAGCTAAAAGTCTCAATTGTTTTTTAACTCAGAATTCATATAAGGTGATAGAAAATATCTTCAAATTTTAAAAATATAAAGTAGAAATTAGAAAAAGGCATTGCTTCAAACTTTACCTCGCAACTTTAGCTTACTGCTTCCTTGTTCACCGCTATACAATAATACAAGTAAAATTGTTTCCCAATAAAATTTTTTTCCCAAAAGTTACCAAGAAGTCTTTAGAAAGTTTAACGTAGCACATGCTAATTATAGATGTTGTAGATTTTCCTTCCACAAATAGGAAAACTAAAACCAGAATTACCATGTGATCCAGCAATCCCACTTTTGGGTATTTACCCAAAGATTTGAAATCAGTTTGTCAGGGAGATATCCACACTCACATGCTCATCGCAGAGCCATTCACAGTGGCCGAGTTATGGAATCAACCCAAGTGCCCATCGACAGATGAGTGAGTAAAGAAGATGTGGTGCCTATACACAAGGGACTATTATTTAGCCTTTAAGAAGGAAGAAATTTTGCCATTTGTGACAACATGGATGAACATGGATGAACATTGGAGAACGTTATGCTAAGAGACACAAGCCGAGCACAGAAAGACAAATACCGCATGTTTGCACATATGAAGACTCTAAAACAATTGAACTCAGAAGCAGAGAGTACAGTGGTGGTTGCAGAGCTTGGGGGCTGGGGGAAGTGGGAAGATGATGGTCAAAGGGTTCAAAATCCCAGTTAAACAGAAGGAATATGGGGTGTTTCTTGAGTTCTATTGCACAGCGTGGTACATATAGTTAAGAAGCATATTGTACATTTCAAAATTGCTAAAAGAGTAAACTTCAAATGTTCTCACCACAAAAAATGTTAAGAATCTGAGGTGATGGATGTGCTAATTGGCTTGATTTAATCATTCCACATTGTATTCATAAATCATAACATCACCTTTTATCCCATAAATTTATATGATTATTACTTGTCAATTTATAATAACAGAAGTAAATAAACACATTTAGCAAAAAGATTTACATTCACTACTAGGCAATGCTCCCGCATGTCTTTCTGCACTGTTTATAGTTACTGAGTTGTTTCGAATGCCTGTCAAGCAGGAGCATTTGCCTAAAGGCAAGACTGAACATCCTCAGAACCACAGCCCCCGTGGCCCTCTCCAGGGCCTGTGCTCACTCCTCTGTTCCCTTGGCTTTCTCTTGCCCCCATTCATCCATGAGACTCTCCTCTCTTCGTGTCACAGACGCTGCCCTTCTGTGACTCTTTCCCGGAAGTTCCTGTCTCTTTTTGGCCAAGCTTCTAGTTTTTGCTTATCCTAACCACATGCTTTGCACAAGGCTCATCCTGGTCTCTTTGCCCTTTTCTTTTTCACAGTCTGTCTCTAAATAAATGCATCCAACTCGTGGCTGCAGTTACTAATTTCTGCACTCTCATATTTCAAACCTAAAGTCCTTACCCAGACCAAGGTCTACAGCTCCATTTGCCCTCAGAGATCAGCCATCTCCAAGTTAATGTTTTTGAACTGTTTCAAGAATGAATTCCCCTCCTTCCCACATAAACCCTTTTTGCACCCCAAACCTGGCTTCCTTTTCCAACTATCCTGATGGATTCATTGTCAGTTTTTCTCATCCAGCCACTTTGTTTACATATTGTCTATGGTTCCTTTTGTGCTGTAACAGCAGAGTATAGTAGTTTTGACAGAGACTAGATGACCCACAAAGCCAAAAATATTTACTAGTCAGCTCTTTAGGAAAAATGTTTCCTGACTCCCCATCTAGCAGATAGCTCTATCCTAACACTTAGTCATTGGTTTTTAAGCAGTTCACATATCTCTTCCTTCTATTAGACTCTAGGCTTCTTTAGAATAGGATTATGTCTTACTTGATTTTTTAAATCTCTATACCTAGCATAGCACCTAGTACACAGTAATTAGTTAATATTGGGAAACAATTTTGAGCTCCCCCTGGGAATTTTAGAGTCATCTTTTGACCCTTCCTATTTTATCTCCTAGATCCAATCTGCTTCCCCCCAAAAAATTCTTTGTTGCATTAGATCATTTGCAAAAGTGGCTACAATAACCCGCGCTCTCTTTCCACGCCCTTGGTTAGTCCCCTCCAGTAGTACTTGGGACTTGACCATGTTACTTGCTTTGGCCAATGGGATAATGGCAAATTTGATGCAACCAGACACTGGAAGAGTACTTGGACACTGGGGCCTGCCCTCTCCTGCTGCATGTGGAACTCTGATACGACCAGATGCAGGAGCCAAGCCAGCCTGCCAGATGATGAAAGACACATGGCCCAGTTTCCCCCTTACCCCAGCCAAAAGCCACCTCACATTTAGTGCTTACCATTTTCTAAGGAGAATCAGTCACTTGTTCTTTGAAAATAGTAACTTCCACTCCTTAACTATCAATCCTGGAGGAGTAACCTACACATTATCACAATAAAGAGTATACACAGTTGTTCATTGCAGTCCTATAGGTAAAAGAACTGTAAAGAATCTAAACATCCATGATCAGGGGATTAAGTAAATTATGGTACATCCACATTACAAAATATTGTTTAATAGAATTCTGTATCTATGACATGAAAAAACTGCTAAGATATATAGTTATTTGAAAAGCAAATCACATACTATATCATATAAGACAGAGTATGATCCCATTTATATAAAACAAAAAAGTGTATGTATCTGCATGTGTGTGTATGTGTTTATAAAGTAGTAGAAGAAGGATTAGAAGAATAAGCACTGAATGGTTAAAAGCAACACCCTGTAGGAAGGGAAGTGGAATAGAGAATATAGTAAAAAAGCCCTTTCATGTTTCATTTTATGTATTTCTGTATTTTTGAGTCTTGTTAAATGATAATACATATATTTCTACATTGTTTGAAGTGACAATATATTCCTGCATTATTTGTATAATGTTTTTGCTGAGACAAGAATCACTACTGCTACCACCACCACCACCCCCACCACCACCCCCAGAGAAAGCACAAAGAACACTGGGGTTTCCTTAGCCATCATTATCCACCTGCAAGCTGGCCTGGGAATATTTGGTCCTATTAGGGGTCGGCAAACTACAGCACATGGGTCAAACCCAGCCTGTCATCTATTTTTATATGTAAAGTATTATTGAAACACAGCAATGCTTGTTTATTTACATATTGTCTATTGCTGCTTTTAAGCTATCAGGAAAAAGATGAGCAGTTGAAACAGAGACCATATGGTTCACAAAGCCAAAATTATTTAATATCTGGCCCTTTACAAAAAAGTTTGCCACTCTTGCTCTAGAGCAATGACAAGGACAAATTTCATAGGCTCTGTGAGGCTTAGAGATATGGTGACCCCATTCGGGTTGTGCTCTAATCAATTTAACTGCCACAGACTATATCAATAACTATAAAATACACATCAAAGACTTGAATTTTTTTTTTTTTTTTTTTTGCCTAAAGACGTTTCCCTTCACTTATATATTTTTTTAAGTGTCAACATAATTTTTTAAATGTACAGTGTTTGGGTTAGATTCCATTTTCTCTGTCTAGACAAAACCTCTTATCTCTTCTATTAATTGAAACGGAGCAATTAATGTTTTAATAGCCTTTCTGCCAGCCACAGGTACTACATCATGTTTTGTATCCATAGAAGAATGTAGACTGCCTGTAGATTATAAAGTTGCTTACTGCTTAAAGATTTATTTCCATCACAGCAGTAAGATTTTGGAGATTCAAAAGAGCTTTGCATTACTATATATTCCTACCAAGTAAAGGAAAACAAAATTTCTACTCTTTGGTTAACAGAGAATAAACCAGTAGAATTACCAGCAGTTTCCTGGGAGCATGGTAAATGATGGCAAAGAGGCAGTGATATGTGGCATGGTAAAAGAGAGCTGATGGTAAACTCAGTATAGGAGTCGATTAAATATGACACTAGGGGAAATTGACTGGTAATAGAGGCAGCAACAATAACTTTACATGATGTTTGTTACAATCAGTAACATTATACATGTTGTATATCATGGCTTACATGATGTTACAAAAAATAACAAAGCAGTAACTTTCCATGGTGTCTTGTTAATAGACTATTGGAGTACTTACCAGGAATTAGGAAACCTAATTCTAGCCGGCCATTGCCACCACTGGGAAATTTAAGCCACTTAACACTATCTCCTCAACATAAAATGAGGCATTGGTGCGGATGATTGCTAAGGTTCATTCCAGCTCAAAAATACAGTTTCTACCAGTCTGTTACTTACAAAGTGTCTTAGTCCATTTTGCTGCTATAATATTGGAGACCGGGTAATTTATAAGGAACGGAAATTTCTTTGTCACAGTTCTGTAGCTGGGAAGTCCAAGATTAAGGTACCAGCAGGTTCAGTGTTCGAGGAGAGCTTGCTTTCTGCAGCCAAGCTGGTGCCTTGTTGTTGCATCCTCTGGAAACAATGCTCTGTCCTCACAGGGAGGAAGGGACGAAAGGAATAAAAGGAACAAGGGCTAGCTCCTTCCAACCTCTTTTATAAGGGCACATGCAGATGGAGCCCTCACAACCTAATCACTTCCCAAAAGACCCCACCTTTTAATACCACCATGAGGATTAAGTTTCAACATGAGTTTTGGAGGGGACACATGCAAACCATAGCACTGACTTTTTAACCTGGAGCAAGTCACTTAACCTTTCTAAGCTTCAGTCTTGTTTTCTGTAAAATGGAGCCATAACAGTACTTACTTTGCAGAGCTTTTGTAATAATTACATGAGATAGCACATTCAAAGCACTCAGCACCATGTTTACCTTTATTATTATTATTTATAAAGGATCATCCCAATGTCATTGTTACTATTTAGCTACTCTGCAAATTAGGAAAAGACCCTCAAACCAAAGATAACA
>RJWJ010043208.1:0-12691 GCA_004363605.1 Indri indri | reverse complement strand
CCTGGGCTCAAGCAATCCTACTGTCTCAGCCTCCCGAGTAGCTGGGACTACAGGCATGTGCCACCATGCCCGGCTAATTTTTTTCTATATATATTTTTAGCTGTCCAATTAATTTCTTTCTATTTTTTGGTAGAGACGGGGTCTCGCTCTTGCTCAGGCTGGTCTCGAACTCCTGAGCTCAGAACGATCCGCCCGCCTCAGCCTCCCAGAGTGCTAGGATTACAGGCGTGAGCCACCGCGCCCGGCTAAAATAATACTTAAAGAATATAAGTATCATTTTTAATGATTCCAGACATTAGCTAGCTTTGCTATTTAATGAACCAACTAAGAGAAAGGAGGGAGAGGACCCAGACAGTGGTGTGCTGGTAAATGTTTAACAACCTGCTCTCTGGGAAAAGCCCTGATTTATAGCATTTACCAATTTCCACAGTGTAAATATTCCTACCATGGCTAACTCCTAATATTCCTACCAGTTACTAACATAATGTCTGAACACAGACAGAGTTGGGAAGAGATAAGCACGATTGGTCTTTTGAGCCAGTAGGAGCTTGTTCCGACACACCACTAAACCCAGATTATAAGAGAGGAACACTTCAGCTGTAACAGGAGAGAAGGAGAGGATGGTTTTCAGAAAAAGGGGAAAGATTTGTTTGTTGTGAAGAGACACTGGCATTGGTTTTCAGAAAAAGAAAGAAACAAAGTCATCAGTGACCATGGGGGGTGGAGGAGAAAGAGGTTTAAACACAGGGGAAAAAAGGGGGCGGATAACAGTATCTTCCTCAAAGGGTTCTTGTAAAGGTTAATTACAACATATAAAATATTCAGCACAGTGCTTGGTACACAAAATAACAACTTATTACAAAGCACCTCCTACTATCACGTCCGAACCTGATCCAAAATCTAAAAGGTCATCTCATCTTTTTAAGAAGTCATTGGTGGTTGCCTCTAAGGAGGGGAACCAAATGGCCAGGCGACTTAGGGACAGAGGCGGGAGGGAGAACTTTTACAACTTGGAGGCTCTCGAATTCTGAAAAACGGGAAAGTATTACTTTTTCAAAAAACAAATGAAATGAAATCTGAATAAATCTTAGGATGAGTCTCTTGAAAAAAACTGCTCTTCCCTTAAGCCACTGGCCCGACACGTACGCGGTAACGCATTCCGCCCTATCATTCCTAATATAAGAATTTAAAAATCAACAGCTGCAAACCATAAAGTAAATTCCACATCAGTATGCCCAGCCAACACGGTAGAAGCTGCAGTTTCACAGGTCAATGCATAGAGAAGTCACAATCTTGGCTGCCTCAGTCCCCATGACAAAATGCCCTTCAAGTCTTCACTCACTCAGATCGTCGCGTATCACTTGCAAATACATTCATTTAGCAAACCTTTACTGAAAACCTTCTATGTATTGGGCCCGGGATTATAGAGATGAATATAACACTCTCTCTGACCTTCGGGAGCCCTAATTTGGCCTTCGAAGTCTCCTTTACCAGGAATTGATCGAATTATGGGCAATTATCTTTAGGTTGAAATTACTACATATATATTCACACATACATGGTAGAAGCAATTTTTACTTAAATGAACCAATGTTTTCTCACAAATTTGCTAAAAACAGATTTTGTTAAATGAATCCTAGTTTGAAACCAGGAGTTAGAGTTGTAGTCTTCTGGGGAAAAAAGTCCCCAAAAAACGGGTAACATGGATAACGATGCTTAGGTGATCAGCAATGACCCCATGCCGCCCACAGCGGGAGTCAAGAGGGAACTGCTGGAGCAGGACTGTGCCCCTCCTGCAGGTCTCACCCATCATCACGGTCAAGTGGGAGCCCCGGAACGCTGTGTTTCTGGCAGGCTCACCCCTCTCTGCCCCCTCAGTACTCACGCTCTCCACCACTCCTGCTGATTTCATCTGCTCACCACAGGAAGCCTGGGACTCCAAGGCCACCCCTTACTGTGCACCAGCCTTGGGGGGTTCCCCACACGCGCATGCAATAGTACTCTGCTGCGGACTCAGACAGCCCTCTGCAGGTCTCCGGAACACTCTCCGTCCTGTTATTCTGTGAATTCGACTCTTCTCAGCCCCTCTACATTCAACCCTGTCTCCTCCGCTCCGGGAAACGGTGGGGCTGCCTAGGGCGTCCCTCCATCAGCTGGCGCAATCACAGGGCTCGCTTTCCCTCAAGGATCGCTTCCCCCCTGCATCCCCTGTGCTCCGGCGTCTGAAAACCATATATATTTTATGTGGTTTTCTAAGTCGTTTAAGGAAAGAGGGTAAAATCTAGGCCCTGTGACTCCATCATGGGCAAAGGCAGAAGTGGTTTTAAAAAAAAAAAAAAAAAAAGAGTCTTGCTCTGTTGCCCAGGCTAGAGTACAATGGCATCATCCCAGCTCACTGCAACCTCAAACTCCTGGGCTCAAGTGACCCTCCTGCCTCAGCCTCCTAAAGTACTGGAATCCTAGGCATGAGCCACTGCACCTGGCCAGTTCTATACTTTCCATCCTAACTTAGTCACTTTCTTCTGTGGTCACTCCCTTGACCCTGCCATTCACAATTGCTGCAACCTCGCCACTATCCCAATTCCAAACAGCCACTCTCAAGCCGCCACCCCCTATCTTTTCAGATCACACCCGCTATACCCAGTTCCAACCACCCTTTGCCTCATTGTCCACCCATCGCTCCTACCACCCTCGTGCCCGGCGCCTCCGCCCAATTTACCTTTAATTCATTCCACTGCCAATCATTTTTTTTTTTTTTTTTGAGACACAGTCTCACTCTGTTGTCCGGGCTAGAGTGCCATGGCATCAGCCTAGCTCACAGCAACCTCAAACTCCTGGGCTCAAGCGATCCTCCTGCCTCAGCCTCCTGAGTAGCTGGGACTACTGGCATGTGCCACCATGACTGGCTGATTTTTTCTATATATTTTTAGTTGTCCACCTAATTTCTTTCTGTTTTTAGTAGAGACGGGGTCTCGTTCTTGCTCGGGCTGGTCTTGAACTCCTGAGCTCAAACGATCCTCCCGCCTCAGCCTCCCAGAGTGCTAGGATTGCAGGTGTGAGCCACCGCGCCCGGCCTGCCAATCAGACTCTCAACTCCCCTGCCCCTCTCTCACCTCATCTGATTCACTTGGTTAACCCATAACTCAAGTTAAATCCAACTCACTACCTAAGGAAGAGTACAAATTTTATATTTATCTTATTTATTGTTTTATATCCCACTAGAAAGAAGTATCCATCAGGGCAGGGATTCTCATTTTGTTTACTGTTATATTCCCAAAGCTTAAAATAGTCCCCAACACATGGAATATACTCATTAAATATTTATTGAGTGGATTAATTAATATAACCCAATGCTCAAAATAAGAATTCAAATGAAAATGCTAATAGTGAAGAGGTATCATCATATCTAGAACAAACTCAACTGTTTCTTGCTGTAGAAGAGGTTATCATTAAAAAAAGAGACAGTGAAAGTATATATATTTTCATTCCTGTCTATTTTTTTTTAACCTTTTTTAACCTCTCTTTTGTTAACTTAAAAGAAAGTTATGCATGGTTCTGACAAGATGGCAAACTAGAGTGGGCTTCCAACACAGTCTTAGAGATTTCAGAGACAGGTTAATGAAACTGCCCAACTAACATAAAAGCTATGAGCAAAATCTTAGGCAACAGAAGGCAGCCAGGCTTCACCTGCTGAGAAGAGGCCTTGGAGATGACAGGGCCGGGGAGAGGTGTCCTTAGGTGTGCCTTTTTCTCTCCATGTTGCTCATCCTTTCTTTGTCCCCACTGCTCACAGCACTCACTCGCCCTGTTGGCTGGAACAGCAGCGTTAGGGTGGTATGCTGATGTTAAATACAGGTAGGAGCAACTGCAAAGCCCTTAGGGTACCTTCCTCTCCCTACGCACCTTTAGGGCCAAAGTGTAAGGTGATCACAATGGGCAAAGGAAGCTCTTAGAGGCACAAGCGAGGGCCTACACTTGGGCTCAGGAGTCCAGGGACACAGTTCCACAGACGACACGGCTAAGGCCCTAGAGGAAAATGAACTCAGAAATATATGAACTTATCTTATGGGCACAACTGCTACAGAGAAAAATAAATCAGACCATTTACATCAGCAAAAACCAAGTTAATCGATCAGTATGGGAAAGAATAAAGCAAGTACAGTAAATGTCTTTCTAGAGATAAGGGATCATAAGTGGAAAAATGAAGCAGGAACGAGAAGTTTTAAATAAAAACCAACTATGAGCCTGGGCAACATAGTGAGACCCCATCTCTTAAACACACACACACACACACACACACACACACACACACTAGCCAGCCGTGGTGGAGCACACCCGTAGTCCCAGCTACTTGGCAGGCTGAGGATCACTTGATCCTCAAAATAAAAAATAAAAATTAGCTGGGCATGGTGGCGCATGCTTGTAGTCCCAGCTATTCGGGAGGCTGAGGCAGGAGGATCGCTTGAGCCCAGGAGTTAGAGGTTGCAGTGAGCTAGGCCGACGCCACGGCACTCTAACCCGGGCAACGGAGAGTTGCAAAAACAAACAAAACGAACAAACAAAAAAACCCTTTCTTTTTTTACTTATGTCTTGAAGATCTTTCCACACCAATATAGAACCTTGTGCTGATTTTTAGTTCCATCTATGTGTATCTAACAATCGTGGCTATACAACAATGTACTTAATTCCTCCAGGTTAGATATTTCAATATTCGCACAGTGACACCAAGGGGAGGAGCTGCAGGCAAGAGGGGCGCAATTTTAGGAATGGTGTCCCCCCACTGTCTTCCCTATCAGACACGTGATCACACAGGCATGTCAAGGAGGCACAGAATAATTACTAATGAAGCCTGGCTGCGAACCAGGACCTCGTTCTGGTGCACATCCACTTACATCCCAGAAAGTTTAGACGACACTATAATTTAATCACGGTTTGGCATGGCAGCATAGACCAGAGTTGGTAAGTAAATGCAGCAAATGACAGAGGGAAAACAAGCTTGTGGCTCAAAAATAAGTGGGAAACAGATGGAAAATCTTTTCAATTAGAATAATATTTTTAAATGACTTTAAACTGGAAACACCCATTAAAAAGAGAATTTAGAACTTTGTCCCTAAAGAACAGTATCAGGATTCCAACAATGATATGTAATCAAGTTTCTAATATGTCTAATAATCTAATACTACTCTGCCACAAAAGCAACTGGCTCCATGGAAAATAACTGATTCTAGTCTTGAGGGAAAGGGGGGAGGGGGGAAATCAAGATAGGATTAGAATATCTTGTTTCTGCCAGAAAGTCTTCAAAGGAGCCCCTTTAAATGAGGTCAAATGGCAATTCGACTGTTAATTCAGTAAAAATCCAGGAGTCTTAATGGTACTTAAAAGGGGAGAAATCTTAAGAGCTATATGGGCAATTGGTGAAGAGGGCAAGCAGAGGTTAAAATCCAGCCAGACTGGGCTAGGTGGACTTTGAGCCTTGACCTGGGGCTTTTTCATAATTCATCTATCTAGAGGGGCACCTTTCTCTGAAGTCACACAAGATACTGTTTGCACTAGAGATGGTCCTGGGTATAGGAATATGGTACACATAAGTTTCCAACAGTATTTGTAGAAACTATTATATATCAACCAACCCAAATTATTACATATGAATCTTGGACAAAGTTCTACCAATGTAAATCAGATAGCAAGGATGCATCCTGGCTAGGATCTACAGAATCCTGTCGCCTCCAAAGTAGCTAAGAGACTGTGGTCAAGAGTTGGATAAGCACAAATTACAAAAAGAGGTACAGGCTTAGACAATCCCATTACTATAAAGGGGCTTAGCCCAATAAAATAAGACCAGCACAGTGGTTCAGACCTGTAATCCCAGCACTTTGGGAGGCCAAGGCAGGAGGATCATTTGAGGTCAGAGTTTGAGACCAGCCTGGACAATACAGTGAGACTCCATCTCTACAGAAAAAATAAAAAATATAGACAGGTGTAGTGGTGCATGCCCGCAGTCCCAGCTACTCAGGAGGTTGAGGCAGGAGGATCTCTTGAGCCCAGGAGCTTGAGGTTACAGTCAGCTATGACAGTGCCATTGCACTCCAGCCTGGGTTACAGAGCAAACTCTGGGCTACAGAGCATACTGTAGGTGTTCCATCAACGTTAGCTGTCATTATCATGGTCACTGGTATCACTGACTGATATCACCTTTCAAGACTATACACACCTTGAGGGCAAGGAGGACAATGTCTTGTCTCTATACGCCTAACATTTAGTGCACAGCCTGGTACTCAACAGATATGCAATAAATATTGCCTACATTTAACTGAACTAGTCTAAAATTCTAGCTATTAAGTTGTGAGTTTCAAGCATGAAGAAAATTAACATGATAAACATCAGGGGCAAAGATACAACAGGCCAATGGAAAACAAGACCCCGAGATTCTATACAGTCAAAAAATACTGTTTCTTGGAATAGACTTTCCTTAATCTGAGTTTCTCAAAGTCCAAATTGTATAAAGGGAATTTCTACTGGGATTAGATGGCAATAGCTGATCTAAATATTGACCCTAAATCTAGAATTATGCAGACTTAACAAAGAATTTGAGATCCCACCAATAAATGTAATCTAACAGTTTGCTCTAGAATTAATTACTTCAACTTTTTCCAGTCACCAAAACTTGTTTCAGAATTAAAGTACAACACAGCCTTAACTCATTCAATACAAACGCCCTTTTTATTTTCCATTGCTCTTGCAAGTTTCCAGCAGTTTAGTCTCATTTGGGTTAATTACCAGTACTCCAGATGGAAACTTCTCCTGGTAGGTTGTTCCATTCACAGCCATTTAGAAAGCACTGCTTGCGTCAGACTCTGTTTTCTGCTTGGACAAAGGGGGCTGTTACTTCAAACCCCAATTTTTCTTGGCATCCGGCAGTCACACCTCACCGAGTGCGCCCAGTGCCTGCCTTCTACTAATGACCTTTCAAAGCGAAATGCTTTATCTAACCCACCAGGTTAGCAGATTTACCTTACCTTCGAGTACAGATAAAGTCTATGCAGGTTATAATTCCTTCAACAGACATCCAATGACTGCAGTAATAGCAACAATAATTCGCAATTATTGAGGGCGCTCTGTATACCACACACTGTCTTGGTATATTTCATTTAGTTACTCCAAGAACTCCATGAAGAAGAGACTATGATTAATGCCATTTTACAAACCACAAAACTAAGACTCGAAAGGTAACTAACATTCCCCAGGTTTCCATTCTCCCTTTAATGGACTGGAGGAGATTAGTCAAAACAGTTTCCTCTTATAGAACAGGACCCCATGAACAATTATTCTCATTTTTTAAAATCAAAAAATTAAACAGCAAAGATTATACAGCTAAGAGGTATATAGAACTAGAATTCAAGTCTGATAATCTATACTGTTGCTTATTTTCTTATGCTATCTATACAACTTAGAATTCCCTTCTACTGTCAGCTAAGAAATGAAAAATCTGCCTGAAAAGGCTCATTTGTTTCATATTGTACTTTTTTTTATGTTTGAAAAAAAGATAGGAAAGACAAGGAAGGAAAGCCTATGACAAACTTTCCCTACAAACATCTGAAATCACTGGAGAATATTCTAGAAAGGGTTCAGTATTTAATCATTTCACTGTCACTCTAGCCAGTTTGGCACAGTCTGTTGTTGCGGAGAAGAGTTTTTCCAAACTATAGCATTGTTTTTATTAATAGATTATGGTTTACAATAAATCTTACCTCTTATTCCTCTGACAAAATGTATACTTACTTTATCCTTATCCACAATGAATCTCATTTGTTAGGAGTTTGATCACTCATATAGGCATGTAAGAAATTCTTAAACATTATCAATGATACTTCGGAAATTATAACACAATTACCCATACATTGCTGGCGGGATGTTAACTACTATAACTTCACAGGAGGGCAATTTGGCCAAATCTACCAGAACTGCAAATGCAACTGTCCCTTGATTCAGCAATTATACTTCTAGGAATTTATCCTACAGGGAAACTTACACAGGTATAAGATGATGTATAAATAAGGAAATTCTTTGTTGTACTCTTAATATTGTATACTTCTGGAAGGAACCAGGAGCTTGAGATTGCAGTGAGCCATGACGATGCCACTACACTCTAGCCCAGGTGACCAAGTAAGACTCTGTCTCAAAAAAAAAAAAAAAAAAATCACAACAATGGTTGCCTCCAGGGAGAGAGTGCTGATAGCATGGGGAAGAATTTTCACTACAAGCATTTTTGTACTTTAAAAATGTTACACACTGTGGAAATATTACCTATGCAAAAGAAAAAAAAACAACAAAACGTTTATCAGTTGCTTTTTGCATTTTGTTTTTTTAAACTTATTTGTACCTGACAATCACACTTTGTAAGCTTTGCATTTAATTCTTGCACTGTATTTTATAACATACCCTTTCTTAAATAGCTTATTTTACTGTGCCAAAGGCCGTAGAATGCATTTATTAAGCAAAGATGAGGTACTCACATTGACACCTACCTTTCCTACATATGTGCAAATATTTACTGGATATCTTCCATGCACCAAGCATTGTGGTGGATATTAGAAATAAAAAGATATGCATTCTCTATTTAAAGCTATGTCACGATTATTACTTTTTTCAAAATGCAAATAGACTTTCCCAATTACAAAAAAGTAATACAGGCTCATTGTTTTTTAAAAAAAAGGATAGAATATAAAACACGAGAAAATAAAAATCATGTTTAATCCCACTACCAAGAATGGTAACATTTAACACTTCAGTGTTTCTTTCCAAATTTTTTCATTTCACATATCTTTCAAAAAACAAAAATGGGGGCAATATTATATATATGATTTTGCAACACACGTTTTCCTCTTGAAGAACACATATGAACATTTTCCTATATTATAGTGTTGAAATGTTTTAAATCAAAGTATTATGTATATGATTAAACATCCCCCTACTTATCTCCTCCAACATGTTCCAACTTCTTGTAGTCTCTTTTGTAATTATTTCCATCTCTCTAAATAATGCTTTCCCACTATTTCTTTTTTTTGATATTTACAAGATTTTAACAAAATAACCTTTATTAGTGAAGTTTAATGAGATCCTTGCATTTCTCATTTCTACTAATTGTAAAAAACAAAACAAAAACCCCAAAAAAATTTGTCTTAAATTTCCTCTATTTGCATGTGACAGCCACGAATCCAGACTGATATATGTGCTACACTGATGCCATGAGTACCTTAAGATGAATGGCTGTAAACAGTGTAACCTTCCAAATGGTGAACAGCTCTTACCTACCACTATTTCTTGATTTACCCCGTTTAGACACTGTCCATGGACTTCAACTATGAAACATTTTCATCGCCTCTCGCCTCTTGTCCTCCATTCTCCCAATATACTGTTTATCACTAGTTATACATTGGTTGGCTTTGTAACCTTAATAATTATACTTTTATTTTCTTTTCCATCAATTATAGACAGCATCCTGTAACTTACCACTTTGTAAGATAACCATGTTAACACTTCTACTTTTCTACTTAGCTCTCTTCCTCTTCATTCTCCTCTAGTTTCTATAATCCAGATCTACTCTTTTGTACAACAGAGTTAACATGTCTATGGGTGCATCATTTTCCACTGTATGGGTACAACATAACTTATTGATTAAACCCCTAATGAATCCATATATTGTTCCCAATTTTTCACTCTGACAAAGCATTGCTGCAATGAACATTCTTATATACACCTTGTAAAATTGTCAACTTTTTTCTTTAAAATCTTAGAAGTGCAACTTTCTAGGCAAAAGGTACCTTGTTCAGGCCAAACCACTGCAGAAAGATTTGAGCATTATGAAAATATGTAGATTACTTTTAAAGACAAGTTGTAAAACTGATTAGAAAAAAATTCATCCTAAACTTTCATGCCTTCTTTCATGATTCTTTTTTCCAAAATTGAATTTTATTGAAAGGTCTAGTTTTCATTAAGGATAACACATTAATCACAATTATATTTCTGATCTAAGGTACAATATAACAGGATTATGAATGCTAAAGTCGGTCTCTCTAGAAAACCTCTAAATGAATCAAACACCTCTCTAAATTTCATAATTAATCAACCAGGCAATAAAAAAAACTACACATTCGATGAGACCATGTATTTTTTTGAGCTTAAGAAATACATATAAATAGATTTTCCCCTAAGGATATTTTTCCTTTAAACATTGTCTCTAAAATCTAATTATTGAGTGATACTTCTCTGGTTTAATTCAAATCTTTTAGTCTATTCAAATGTCATAAACCAACATGAAATTTCTCTTACATAAGTTTGTCGTGTTTTTAAGAGTTCTCAAAATGTTCCCATAGTTGAGTATATCAGGTTATCTAAACTGACAGGCATTTAGCTAATATTATAAACTATATATATAAACTATATTATAATTATAAATGGGAACTTGAAAATCTGTTTTTTCAAATGCTTGGGAATGTGCATTTCAGAGTCCACATTTATGAAAGTACAATATGAGCATTTGGAACTCTTAAGAATTTATTTCTGTTTTAATGTCTGACAGTATTTCTAATGTAAAGCTAGTCTGTACACAGTGATGACAGCTAGGCTGGCTTGACTGTATGACATAGGCTATTATACACAGGCCCCATGCTCAGAAGGGCCCCAGATTCGGTGTAATACTCTGTTGCTGTCTAGAAATTCTCAAATTTGAGCAAGGTATTCCACGTTTTCATTTTGCCCTGGGTCCTACAAGTTACATAGCTGATCCTGGTGACAGTGAGGTGCCCTCCCAATAATTTGAAGCTAAGATAAATTTCTCTCTAGATTTAAACACGTAAACTGGTTCAAAAAAAAAAACCAAAAACCAACTCCCCCCCGAAGTTCTCTAGCATAAGAAATTGTAAATATGTGACTGAAAAGATCCAGAACACATAACACTCTACTCAGTGGGATTTAGGAGCAATCTCAGAGACACAGAGCAATAACGTGATTATTTTAGTGATGAGAAATTATATTATAGTCAGCTTTTTTTTAACATAATTGGAAGGTCAATCCATTAAAAAGGAATGAGAAAGGAAAACCAAAAAGGGTAAATTGGGCCTCTCTCTCCATGAATTATTCATGGTCAAGAGTGCTCCAAGCCCTCTTATATACCCCTATCACTGAGAAGGATTTATTGGGTTATCAGAGCCTAAGATCTCAAGAATAAAAATCATATAAGATCTATTTACATTTTTAAAAATCTACATAGGCCATAAGACAAGTTTCAATAAATTTCAAAGGATTAAAATCTTAGAGTATTTTCTCTGACCACAGTGGCCAGAGACAAAAAGATTAGAAAATTTCCCAAATAGAGTTCTGAATTAACCAGAAGTAAAAGAATAAAACACAATGGAAATTAGAAAATATTTTAAGCTAATAATATTAGAAATAAGACATAAAAACTTACAGAATGCAGCTAAAGCTGTGCTTTGAAGGGAAATGTATAGTCCCCAAAAAGGAGGCTGAAAAATCAATAATTCAAGTATCCATCTCAAGAAATTAGAAAAAGAACAGCAAATTAAACCCAAAGAAACCAGAAAAAAAGGAACAGAATAAGAGCAAAAAATAATAAAACAGAAAACATGCAATAGAAAGAATCAATAAAATCAAAGTTGATTCTTTGAAAAGACGTAATGATAAGCACCTGGCAAGACAAATCAAGGGAAAAAAAAAAATTACCAATGTCAAGAATGAAAAGGGGTCATCACTGCAGGTCTTGCGCATATTAAAAAAATGTACTTAATGGCATGTTTTGAATAATTTTGAAGTATATATTTCAAAGTATTTCCAAAATACATTTGAAAACTTAGATGAAACAGGTAAATTCCAAGTAAAACACCACAACTGATTAAAAAAATAAATAGAATAGTCCTATACCTATAAAATACATTAAATCCACGAATAAAAAAAAACTTCCCTCAGAGACGGCTCTAGGCCCAGATTACTTCATTATTGAACCTTTCAAATATTTAGAGAAGAAATAGTAACTATCTTACATCAACTCTGCCACAGACAGAAAAGTGGGAATACTTCTCAATTCCTTTTATGTGAGGCCAGCAAAAATCTGGCAAAGATATAACAAGGAATATTATATACCAATATCCCTCATTAACACAGATAATAATTCTTAACAAAATATTAGCTAACCAATCCAGAGATATATATTATTAATAATATAAGAGGAATAATACTTCCCAACCAAATTGAATTTATTCCAGGAACTAAGGTTGGTTTAACATTTAAAAAGTCAATATAATTCATCATATTAACAGAATAAAGGTAAAAAGTCACGTATAATCCCCTCAATAAAAGGAAAGCTATTATAGCATTTGACAAAATTCAACACCTGGCCATGACTTTTTTTTTTTTTTGAGACAGAGTCTCACTCTCTTGCCTGGGGCGAGTGCCGTGGCATCAGCCTAGCTCACAACAACCTCAAACTCCTGGGCTCAAGCGATCCTCCTGCCTCAGCCTCCCAAGTAGCTGGGACTACAGGCATGCGCCACCATGCCCGGCTAATTTTTTCTATATATATATTTTTAGCTGTCCAATTAATTTCTTTCTATTTTTGGTAGAGACGGGGTCTCGCTCTTGCTCAGGCTGGTCTCGAACTCCTGAGCTCAGGACTATC